>CAUYRH010156637.1:0-20227 GCA_963574655.1 Perodicticus potto | reverse complement strand
GAACACACGCAACCACTTGCCCCATCTCCGCCGCTTTTGCCTTCCTCAGGGTGTCCAGAAGTCTCACGCTGTCTCCCTGTGTTCCCAAAGGGAAATTTCTGGGCAGATCCCACCTGCCAGAGATTCCTGAAGTCCTCTCTCCCCAGTCTCAATGTGCCCAGTTGCAAGGAAGCTGTTACTCGGCCCGTACTTTTTCTTGATATGCCCTCTGCTATATAACTAGGCATCTGATGTAAACATCATTAATATGGTGTCTAATGTATCTGTTTGTTTTTGATTTAATCTATCAAACAAATTTTACATGTTAAAGTCTGACATGTCATTTGTTTGAAGAGTTACACAATATTCCATTAAATCATTATATTTGTTGTGTGCATGTGTGTGTGTGTGTGTGTATACACACGTGCACAACTCTATGTATTTGTTATGTTGCAGCAATGGAAAAAGGATTTTAAATGTTAGTATTATATATAGCCATCTTAACTCTTGTAATATCTTATATTCTATCTACTATTAGGGACTCTTTCTGTCACGTGCATTACTAGGACCTTGGGAATTGAAGACATTTGGCTAGATTTCGGTTCTCAATACAGCAGGATCCTAATTCCAAAGCTCACATTTTAAAAAACTATGCTGTAAATCTTCTCACATTTTAATTGTTATTAGTTGTTTCCTCAGTTATAAACTGAAAAGCTCCATTAAATATAGATGTGAGATTTGCTTATTTCTAGTTCTTTTTTTAGGATAAATTTCTAGGAGTGGAAGTAGAGTTGTTGGGGTGACAACATGGTTTAAGCTCTGATCCTTATTGTGAAGATAAAGATGCTCCTCTAATGTTATATCCCAGAGTACCTGTTTCCCAAACACTTGCCCATCCTATGCATTTTAGACCTTACTATAATATTTTTGAAAAATTTATGGATCCTATTTAAAATAATTCAAGCCTCTTTTCAAAAGTTTAAAACCTATTTGTTTCTGCCTTTCATGAAAAAAGTTAAGGAATTGTATGTTCTTGTGACCACTCTTAATGAATTGTAAATTGTAAATCAAAAAACATAACCCTTTGTTGTACTTGCTGCAATTGTTCTAAAGATTGTTCTCTTTAAATTCTATTTTTGTGTTTTTTTTAATGTATGATATTTAAGTACAATAGAGACACACCTGCTATTTCTTTTTATTAATCTTCTGACCATAGTATTCTGCTTGGAAAGATTTTAGTCCCAAATTATTAAGATATTCTCTTCTTTTTTATATATCTTATTATTTTCTTTTGATGTCACATTTAAATCCATAATTAGTCAGTAATTAATTTATGTGTGTACAATAGGCATATTTCAATGGAGGGTTAATTTTCCCCAAATTTAATGGAGAATCTATTTCTTATTTTTTATAACTTTCATTATTTCCTAAATTCTTGCCTATTTACAATCAATTTTATTTTTGTATCTCATATTCTATTTTTTAAATCCTCTATTAAACTGCACTACACTTAAAAAGATTAATCAGTAGTTTTGTGCACTTAGGTTTAACTCCATGTAAGTTCATTGCTGAGTCTTAATGTTATCAATCTATTGCTCATACTGCTTCTGCAAAGTATCTGTCTTTCTTTATTTCATTATTATGATTAACTTCTTGTTTGGCCAAATTTAATTCTTACTCAACCCTTTTCAGAATGCTGTATTAGTGGGATTCCTTCTGAACCTTTAATGATCAATGTAGTGTTTCTTTTCTCTCTGGGAAGATAGGTTGAATGTGCCAGCATATCCTAAAATGTGCTTCAGTCAAAACTATTGTTCAATGTGATGTTAACAGATATTTCAAAGTGCACGGGAAAGCCATCATCAGATAAATTGGGGAAAGTGAGTTAAATTAAAACTAGTTTGTTGATGTATTTGTTTAAATTCGATTTTATTGCAGGTTTTTCAGAGCTCTTTATAAAATGTAGTGCTTTATGCTTCTCTAAGAAATACATATATATTCTAAAATTTATCAATCCACTGATGCATTTTTAATAACTAATGCATATCAAGGTACCATGGAACAATAATGGCAACAGTTTAGAAAATTTTTGTTCTATTTATCGGGATATGAAATTCTAGATGAGTTGTTCATTCAAGCTCATGGAGGATTTATTATTAATGTTTAAAGAAAATGTTCTCTGCTTATTTTTACCTATGTGTTAATGATTTAGTCTCTAATTTGTGTATTGGACCTGGCTCTCTCCTCTCTGTATCATAACCATTCATTCATTTATTTATCAATATTTAATTAGTGCCCATGGTAGACCAGGAACTCTTCTAGACAATAGAAATTCCAAAGTGAATAAATTAGAAAAAAAAAATCCAGAGGTGATTAGTAGAAGAGGGAGGGAAGACATAAAATATATAAGTAATATAAAAAGTTTTCTGTATGGATGATGCACAAAATATAAAACAGAGAAGGGGCAAATGGAGTGTAAGACTGTGTGTGGCTGGAGCTGGCAGTTTTGGGTGCAGCTCAATTTTAAATATGAGGTCAGAAACATCTGACTGTGAAGGTTACATTTTAGTAAGAACCTGAAAGAGGGGAGAAAGCGAGATGCACAGTTATCTGAGGTGACCACCGGCATCAGAAGGAACACAGAGTTATTTTTTCCCTTTATGGCTTTGTACAGGCAGGCTCGCAATTCAAACAGCAAATATCTTAATAATAAAATGATATTTATTCTTTTAACTCAGAGGATAGTTAGGACATTTGTTGCATCTAAAAACCTGTCAGTGTCAGCTGGAGGAAGGTTCTAGCTGAACAGCAAGTGACTCTGCCCTCTCTCCACACTCACTTTTCTGTGAGATCTGCAAAATTTTTTCAGGTGCTGTACCTGCCCTTAGGAAAGTACCCAGGAGATGACATGAGTCTGTCCTAGTGGTCCTTTGGCAAAGTGACACACATTCAAGTGTAGCCTCTGATGAGAACCTCTGATTTCTTTATGTGACTAACTTTTGTATTTTCTAAAGTGCTGCCACTCAGAATGTTAACTTAGTGTGCTCTACCCTTGTGGTCAGCAGGGCAAATGCTGCACTGATTATTTATTGTTGGGGATTCATTGAGGGTACAAATAATCAGCACTGATTATTTCAAACTCTGGCCAGAGGGAAAGAGTTGCCATCAACAGTTGGCGGGACACCGGGCTCTGGGGAAATCTGGGATTGTTCACGCCTTTCTCTAGGAAAGCCTGGTTAATGTCATAAGCACTGTAGAAGCCAGGGATTGAGACTGCATGAGTCAGTCAAGAATTGACAATTTAGAAAAAAAACCCCAAACCAAAAAACCTCTAGTCTTTATCTTCAAATGCATTACTTTGGCTCATGACTTAATTTATCATGGTTTTGGAAATTCAATTAGTATTGTAAAGGCAATAGCAGAATTGCCCTTCTTTTTATTTGAAATTTAAAATACTGTGTGTGTGCGTGTGTGTATGTGTGTGTGTCATTTGAAAGTGAAAGAGAAAGACATGAAGAGGACTTCTTGATTGAAGAGCTAAATTCCTTTTTTTCATCATTTTGAAGAAGCACCATGATAATTTGATGATATTGAAGATGATCCTAATAGTAAACTAGATTATCTTTGTTTTACAAGCAAGTTTTTCTTCTCCCAATCTTCCAGCAGGGAAAAAAATTTCTTATTAATGTTATTGAGGAATAATTTACATTCTTTAAATGTATTCATTTGACGTGCACAATCTAGGGAGTGTTATCCGTTACATGCACGCATGAAACTATCACTGCAGTCAAGGAGGGGAACATTCCCATAAAGATTATTCTTTTTCCATTGCAATTGATCCCTCTCTCAACCCTGCCCCATGTAATCACTAGCCTGCTTTGTGTCACTGTAGAATAATTTGCATTTTGCATAAATAGAACCATTCAGTATGGACAGCCATGCACTGAGCATGGATGGGGATTCATTCTGAAAAATGATTTGGTCTTTGTGTGAATATCACAGTGTGTACAAATACACCTAGGCTAGAGCAACCACAGAAGTCTGCTGTCAAGTTGATAAAAACTATCACAGTATTTATTAAGAAAATTGAGTCTGGCCTAATGCTAGACCATGACATCCTTAATACATTGAAATAAACCTCAGGGCACATTAAATAATTAAATAAAGACCGGTTCAAGTCACCTTTCATCAGATGATTTTAATAATTTACAGTAGTCTTAGGAGAAACTATAAAATTCAAAGAGATCAGTTCAAGATGCCTCAAAGTGCAGCAGTTTTTGAATTAGAACTTCTTCGTAAGGTGCAATTCAATGCAGATTATAGCATAGCAACAGTTATGTCATATGGCCTAATTATTATTAATATTTTGTGTTCATCTTAGGTACTGCTCTGTGATTGCCATGGTGGAATAAAGGAAAGGTGCCCAAAGAAACTCCTTTAGAATTTCTTTATTTCTTTAATGGAGACTATTTAGAAACTAATTAGGATTTTAAAAACAAAACAAGAACACAGGATGCTCCCAGACAATCCATGATTCTTCCCAGGTAAAGTGAAGATTATGCCAGGTGTGAGAAAGTCCTTTTTCACTTTTGGCAGGGATTTAAAAATTCTCTTGGCTGCCCCTTCTACCCTAGTTGTATAAAGACTGTAGCCACCAGGGATTTGTTCTACAAATCCTGTTTTGTTCAAATCTGTACGCTCAGTCTCCAAACAGTGCTGAATTATGGTTGGGAAGTGGCTGCTGAGCAGAGATTTATTAGTAAACACTTTTCTTTTAAGTCACAGCTAAATTCCATGATGCTCTAAGCTCCACTGTCACTTAAAAAACTTCTAGGACTGAACCTGCAGCGTTTTACCCTTACACCAATCACCAAATAACCTTAACAGATTCCTGAGAGCTCTTTAAAAGAGGAGTGACCCTCATGCCATTTTCAGAAGTAAAACCTTGAGAACACAGAGTTCAGTCCTATCTGCCATGTTCTGGAGTGCTCTAGCTGCTATTCACTGCATCCTCAGCCTGGTGCAAGCACTACCTTTGTTAGTGTTCTCATTGTGTAGGAGAAAGAACTGGGGCTGCATCTTCCATGATGCGTCTGTCCTCTGGAAGAGGTGATAAATTCTCAGTTACTTGATTTCTTCCTCGGAAAAGGCATTTCATGGCAGTGAAGACTTGGGTAAATGTTCAGTGGATGAAAGAATGGATGGATAGTTGAACAACCATGTATAAGCAAGATTTTCAGAAGATCAAAAAGTTATTGTGTTTTGCGTGTAATTATAATTATTATTACATTACATTATAATTGCTATTTGTCAGTAAAGGGACTTTGCAATTCTTTCCACAGCAAGGAAATAGCTAAAATTTACTAAAAATCATTTTAAAATATGCAAAGGAGTTATATAGTTTTAAGCACAAAGAAGAATACAGGCTTCCAAAACTCAATCAAGGTATTTAACTTAAAAGGAAAAAAAAAACTATACCTACACACACAGAGAGAACACTTACTCACAAAATTTAGGATTGCATCATATTGAAAGGCTTTCAGAGTTAGGCAGTAAGCCATTTGTATCTATTATTATTCCTCAGAAGTGTAAAATTTAATAAAACATCCAAACTGGGTCGAGAGTTGAAAAAAGTAGGCTTTGTAAGCTACATGAACAAATAGTTTTAAAATACTGAAGCTAATGATACAGTGATTGTTGAAACACTGAGAAAAATCTCTCTGGAATTTGACAGCTCTGACTTGTGTTTAAAATATTGTACAACACCAGTTGACTAAGATGATAATTTTCTTTCTTACTGAGTATATGTATTCCAACTCTAGGTTATAAAGAATTAAGTGCAAAATAATTAATAAAATAAGAACAGCATTACTATTCTAATTTTAGGAAGATGTGTAATAGATATTTATCATTATACATATTTATAAATTGTAACAGAATTCAATGTATTAGTGTGATAACCTTTTTAAGTACAATTTAAAGTGTAAAACTGAGTAATTTATGTAGACTTTAAGTTAATATCTTACTAAGTTTATGCACAGTTTTTAAATATCTATGATAACTTTATATTCAAAGTAATTATAAAGTTTGTTTAATTTGCAAGACTCATTTAGTGCTATATTCTGGAAGGTTTTGTTCATTAACTCAGATAATTTTTTAAAACAAGTATTCACATAATTAAATTTATAATTGTTAAAATACTTGAGAGTGTTTAATAAAATTTATAAAAGGAGACAATTATTCAAAATTCCCTCAAAAGTAATTGTTTAAATTTGCTAAGTTTATAAATAGAAAAATAAGATTTGTATGCAAAACTTAGATTTGAAAATAAGGTTGCAAATCTGTAACTGTAACAAACTGGAGGTTAATTTTGAATCCAAGGCAAACTTCTGAATAGTCTTTTAAGGGCACAAGAAAACCTAACAGCAACAGTTGTTTTTATCTGATATTACTTTTTAAAGATATTAGAGTTATGTTTAGCAAGTCCTCCCAGATCCTGGGTGCTCACTCAAAGCTGATTCTATGAAAATGTCATAAATAACTTTGGCACTGACCACAATTGCATTTGCAGATTCTACCGCTAAGGGTGCTGGGTCAAGGAAGGCAGAATATAAAGTTAACAAGGAAGAGTTTGTTGGTATAGGAGAACTCCTGTGTCATATGATTTAACACCCTGAAAAAGTCTCTGGGGGCCAGTTTTAACATGTTGCTGTGAATGCTCATAGGACTTTGGAAAAGAAATTATAAATGTCCATGGCAGATGTTGAAGGATAGAAATCAAAGGCCCAGAGAAGCCTGCAGAACATGTTGGTCTTCTACATAAGAATAGAAAACCTAGCAGGTGACTGTGTACCTGAGGAGGGGCCCTGGTTTACTAAAACAATATATATAAGCAACAACAATAATGAATGGCATCTGCAAGACACCACCACATGTTGACATGAACCTATCTGAGAAACGCTGATATACCAAGGTTATATGAAACTTTACTGAGTCGTTTGTACAGTACTGCCAACATAAGACATGGTGGCATTTGTGAATTTAATTGTCAGACCTCATACTATGGCAGCTCTGATGGACATTCCAGAAAAAGTTTCAAAATTGCTTTGAAGGGTGGACTAGGCACTGGTGTTATTGCCTAGCTTCCCAAAGGGAGTACTTCAAAGGTGACCACAGTGATATGCAGCGGTGAGGTATGTAGCAGTTTTCCTAGGATGAGTTCATGAGCATAATTGTCAGGTCTCATGATGTGCTGATGAGCGGGGCTGACATCAACAAGAAGCTCTGTCATGCTTATCTCTGTAGGCCAGGGCCGATGGTAGTAGATGCTAGGCCACTTAATATAATGGAATGGGCCATTTGGCAACCTTTATACATCTAAAACAAGGTGCATGTAATTACTGTTATGGGCAGAAAGTTTGGAATAGCATCTACAAGCATCTTTGTTATGAATAATAAAGCATGGGGAAAAATGGATCAGTAGCCAATGAGGATATTAGTTAATATTTAAAATCAAGGGACTTGAAGCATGAGTCAGAAGAGAGGCTAAAGTCATGTGCTCCAGTTAAAAGACATTATCCTTGATTGGTTTTTAAAACTGAACTTGATTTTAGATCCAGAAACTATTAACTGAAGAATAGGCCAAGACCCATGAAAAAGGACCACTCAACAAAAAGCCTAGTGTGTACAGTAATGATTCAGTCCATCTTACTCTAAAAGTCCTATACATATTACTTTGAAAACCATACACTGAGGAGAAACGAATAAATAGGTCTTTTGGATAGGCTGTCTAAGGAGACTATGACACTCGGGAACCCAAAACACCATCTTCAAGTCTCCTCTGATGGAGCAAACTCAGGAGAGTTAGGTTATTACCTACCTTCATAGGTGTATCTCATTTTATGTCCACTGGGTATGTGGACCCATTATCCAAGGGCCATTTCCCTCAGTACCTGATGTACAATTAACATATTTGGCATTGCAAGAATCTTCAAAATAATATCTTGACCTATAGAACTAGTAGAGCCTAGTGGAGCTTCAGTGGATTGGGTTAAAACTAGACCTTAACTGAGATTACAAACTTGCTTTTGCTTGTCTCATTCCTTTGAAGACTGTTTTCATTGTACTTCCACCGTAAGTCTTATGCACTTGATGTCCTGACTCCACTGCTGCCTCTGGACAATTCAACTTTGACCCTATGTGAGTTATCCTATTGGCCTGTAGTTTAGACTGTCTGTAGTTGATGTGGTGAATCATTTAAGCATTTCTAAGTTGGAAATGTTGTGCCCCTACACACACACACATATACACATGATATCTCCTATGGGAAAATGATGCTTTTCTTTCAGAAGTTGCTATCACATTTCCTTGGACATACCAAAAATACTCTAAGAAGATATTGTTGAAATAAAATTGCCATCTGGAAGCTATGTATGTAAGCCTAAAGCAATTTTGATATTTAATGTAATCTATACTTCTGTAGTTCCTGCCTGGTTTCTCTGAAAAATATATGGAAGACTGCAACTTTTCCATCACATATTGCCAACACTGGGACTTTTCAGTGTCACTTCAAGTACTAAATCAAGGTTTCTAGGTTGTGATAGGTTCTCATAAACTCATCAAACTGCTTTGAATTCTTTCTTCATACCTGATTGTTCATAAATTAGAGATGTGGTTGACCCTTTATATTTTTCTGTGACTATATTGCTGATCAATTATCTAATATATAGACATTTTTTAATTTATGAATTTTTAAAATATGGATATGTTTTAGGCTATTATTCTCATACCTCCTAACTTTACAGCAAGTGGGCTCAAAGAATGTTTAGGGTTACCGAAATCAGGAACTAGTGGAGGAGGATGGGAATACAGAAAATTGACTTCTCATCACAGTTCACTTGTGGACAACTCCAGAGCTTATGCCAGCCCTGTCGAATTATAAATGGCTTATGATTCTTTTTTTCTCAATCCAGTGAAAATGGTAATTACCCTTGTTAATGACTAGAAACTGTATGTAAGAAACTAAGAGAGAGAGAGAAAGAGAGAGGGAGAAGGAGAAAGAGAGGGAAAGTGAAGATTGGAGGAAAGAAAAAATCCAGTAAGGAAACAAATAGACTATGATCATTACAGTTATTGCCTCTGGAAGGGGAAGGAAATATCTCTCTTGTATGAAAGCCATAAATAACTACAAAATGTGCTCCTGGAAATAGTGATTAGGAAAAATTAAAAAAAATTGACAACTTTAGGAGAGAAAGCAAAATGGTGGTGTTTCTGGAACACTCCCAGTAGGTAGGGGATAAATCAACAATTCCCGAGCAGTTCCTAGGGCACCCAGTAAGAGCACATGCCTCAGTCCTGAGTGACCCAGGCTCCATCCCACAGGACAATATGAGTGTTCAAGCCAAACTTGCGTCTCAGTTTCCTGTACATCACTTTTGAATTTTGGGAAGTTAGATATACACACAAACTACTTTCTATTTGGGAATAGAAATAGACTGGTACTGTTAGTTGTTTCCCAGTATTCTTATAGGAAAAGGATGACCCATTTTCGGCTATTACATGACCAACCAGACACATTTACTATCACCTGTGCTCCCCTAAGGAAACTAACTTCTGACTCATGTCCTAAAAAGAAGGGTCATATTTTCTCACACCCACATCTATCATTTTGCTTGAAATATGTTGACAAGACATTCTAAAGCACTGGACAAGAATTACAACCCAGGAAGGGCAGATGATACATGGCTTAAATGACAGCATGCAGGTAGTCTTTATACCATACTATTACGTGAGAATGTGAAGTGCCTCTGTCTCATTTATATCACTTTTTTGGTGGCGGGGGGTGGGGGTGGGGTGTTCCATGCAGATGACATGATCTCCTAGTTATAATACAGAAACTTTGAAGTTTGAAACATTTTCTGCAATACAATTTCCCAAGTTTATATATTTTCTGTGATGTTTCAATATTTTTGTCCCTATGTTCTTAAATTAAGAGTGAACGCAAGGCAAATAGGTTAGTATTGCTTCATAGAAAATATTTCTGTAAGGACTACTGAAGGGTAATGTAATTATAAAGTACTGACAAACTCTTGGAAAGGTAAAAGCTGAAAACAGCAAAAATAAATGAACTAGGGAGCTGGACCATGATTTCCTTGGCTCCCAATGCCATACTTCACATTACAGAGTTTGGTTATAAAAAGGCTCAGAGAAATAATAGTATCATATGTTATCACGGTCTTGATTAACATTAAGTTGATCGCAGGAAAATTAACCACTGCAGAATCTTATCTTTAAAAGTATTTCATTTAGATACATTTTTTATGTTGATATTTTTGTTATATGTATTGAGAACCATCTTCTGCAATTACTGAATTGAAGCCATACGATTTTTTTTTCTTTACATTCATTCATACATTACAGAGTCAGCTTCTCATGATGATGAACCCAAGAAATGAAATAATTCTGAAAATTAAGGCAGAAGGGTTTGGATACTGACACCCCATTTTAGAGAGTTGTCCCTGTACAGTACTTATATTTGAATGTCTTGGAAATTTTGGTTGGGGTTTTTCCAAAGTAGCATTTTTGATTCCTAAAAAGGTGTTTATTGAATACCTCATCCCTGACCTAATACTACTTACTGTTACCACTGTCTTAAGACATTAGAGTCAGTGGGTCCAGAGAGAAAAGGAGAAGATGGAGGAACAGGAAGAGTCAAATAAGACAGGAAAATAAAAGGGAGAAATAAGAAGTGGTAAAAGAACAGTAGGAATGGTGCTGTTATGGGAAAAACTGAACGGATAACTTCAGCTTCAGTAATAATAGGTTCACTTACATAAAAGCCTTTGTGCATAAGTGGATTACACTGGGAGCAGAGTAGCATGCTTTATGTCATTAAGTGGCTAAAATGTTGGCTGTGCTATAAAATTGCAAGGTAATATCAACACAGGATGGGGTCTGACTCTTTGAGCCAAATATTTTTCTTTAGGGCATATCTGTGCTAGAAATTTATACCATTTTTTCTGGTTATTCCTGGTTCATTTTTAAAAAACTCCTTGACAAACATAATTAAGAGAAAAAACAGACAATATCCATGATGTTACTCTATTTGAGTTTCATCACTTTTTCACGAGAGAGGGTTGGTTTTTGATAGATTTGATATTAAATTTATCCAGATAGCCTTGATCTCTTTAGTATAAAATGAAAGCTCCTGATTCATTGAAGAAAAGAAGTACCTGTGGTGTATACTTAGAGATAATGCTAGCTGTATTTGGTTGTCATAGAAACTGAAATGTTAAAATAATAATGAAGTGATAGCTAAAAAAGAAGTGCATATAGTCGTTATGGTAACTACTCATTTTGGTAAATATTTTTCCTTTTTTCTCTAAATTAACCATCCTAAATGTTAGTGTCACACAATTGCTGTTCTGATACGTATGATACATTTCGTATCAAGTGAAGATACAAGTGTTCTTCATACTAAAGACAGACATGTTAGCTTGGAAATAGTTTACATCTACATGAAATGCAATAATACGAGTATGTATGTATTGTGTGTCTTAGTGTGTGCTTAAGTGTTAGTTCAGGCACAAAGGAGGACAGTCTGAGATTAAAAGTAGGAGCCACCAACCAGTGTGTGATTTTGGACGCTTAAATGGTGGAAAATAGGCATTGATTTAGGGAGTCTATTAGCAAGAAAGAAGTAGGTTGCTCTGCTAATGGAAGATAAAGAGGAAGGAATGGAAGATAATTAATTTTTTAAATACTTATATAGTTCTGGAAACCAGGCTTCTTTCTCATTTGTTCTCTCATTTAGACTTAATAATTACCCTTGGAAGTTCATATTGTTCTCATTTTACAAGCAAGGAAATTGAATCTTAGAGATGCTAACTAACTTGCCCAAGGTAGTAGTTAAGCAAGTGTGGAGCCAGGGTTTGCATCCATATATGTGTATCTTAAGACACATTCTATGGCTTTGAAGAGTGGCTGATCCTATGACTGAGGCAGGAAATATACAAGATGATCCTAGAGCATTTTGTAGTGCCAGAAAGTAAAACAGTTTTAATAGCAAGCAAACAAAACAACCCATATTGGAAAGGGTATCTTAAAGGGATACAAGGGACATTGGAGGCAACTGACCTCCCAAAGGATTAATTTTGAATAAGTTGAGTGACAACATAATGGATTATAAAAGCTAGTGGATTATGATCTTAGCATAAAACAAAAATCCCTGAATACATAATTATATAAATAAATGTTTGAAGAAACAAATACACATGACAATAGACAAATCTTCCATGCAGAAGAATTCCAAACAAATTATATAGATACTCTTCCCTCAAGGAAATGGAGCATAAGCCCCCAGTTCTTAAGAGGGGGCTGTGTATTGTGACTTACTTCCAAAGAGGACACTATGGAAATGGAGTAAAAAAATAACTTCACAGTGGAGAAATTTGATAAACATTACCTCAACCACGTAAGCAATATTAACAGCAACAGTGATAAGTTATGTCGGTAGGATGTTCCTTTGATATAATGTGATTAGGATCACACTTTGTCCCAGTATCTTTCTCCCTCAAGCCTCAAAGTATAGTCTAATCTTTAGAAAAACACCAGATTAAAGGTCACTCTACAAAATATATGACTAAAGAAAGACATTAGCTAAAAACTAAGAAAATCTGCATGAAATATGGGCTTTAGTCAATAAAAATGTACTGGAATTCTTTCATTAATTGTGACAGATGTATTAACATCTAATGTAAGAGTTTAATAATATGAGAAACTAAATATAGGCTACATAGTACTGAGGACTACATTTGTTATTTTTTCTGAAAACCTAAAACTATTCAAAAATAAAAAGTTTATTTTAAAGGAACATTCTATATTTATTATATCACACTGTAGACATTTTTTAATAACTACTTTTCCTCTTGACATTCATTGTAAAAGGATTTTGTCTGGAAAATCTTAGTTAGACAATGAGAAATGTGATTATGGTTGATCTCCAAACCAACTCTATCTTCTAGGGATTTTTTAATACATCCATGGCCTTTTAATTTTTTTTTAAAGTAAAAAGTGAACAGCAGATAAACTATAAAATACTTCTTACACTCATTATAACTTGTTGATTCCATTTTCTATCTGCCAGTAGATGATGTTTCTTTGCTATTATATAGATACGTGTCAACATCGCTCTGGGTAAATTACAGATTTATTAGTAATCCCCAAATCAATGCAGATATTAATTATTTATCATAATATCCTTACTGTACTGCAGAACGCATATGTCCCTCCTGGTAATATTTCCATTAAAAAATCTATGTATATGCAGGCTTAGAATAACCACAGGTACAATATTAACACCTCTATTTTAATACCTCTATTTTAATTTAAGGAAGTTGAAACTGAAAAAAAAATCCTACACATGCAAAGGTGCTATCAGGGTTTCTACAAATAAATGTATCTCTCCCTTTTTTGTCTTGAAAACTGATATAAATGCCAATTGTTAGGCCTAATGGGCCTAGGCTGAGGTAGAAAGGTGTCAGGCCTAGGCTATAATAGAAAAATACCAGTTAACTCCTGGCAAATTTCCAGACTGCAAGCTTTCAAAAAAAAAAAAAAAAAGAAATAAGTCTAGTTCACTCCCAAGATATGGAAACATACTAATTAATTTCTTGCTTCTAGTTTACTCCGAGTTTCTTGCTTGGCTAACTCCCTGGGAAACAGACCGGGAGGTACCAACTGTTCTCCGACTGACTTTTAAACAATGCCAGGTCGGGAAAGTACTGAAACTAAGGTGCATAGGGGGAAAATATTAAAATAATGATGTATGACGTATGGCTAACTAACCGCAAAATTCTGCTTCTATACAATGCTTGCTTGCTGTCCATCCGAGTATGTCTGGACAGCCTATGTGCCAACCAGGATGCAAGCAACCCCTTAAAAATCCAACCCCTGAAGCCCTCAGGGCTGCTGTCAGAAACCCCACGTTGGGACACTGAGGCAGTCACTGGCCAGCTCTTCAATAAAAGGATTCTGCAGTAACTTTGGCTTGTTTGGCATTGTGGTCTTTGTGCAACTCCTGAGCACAACACCAATAATCCAGAGACCAGAACCAATGAAAAAAATGTAAGTTGTGGACCTTCAGTGACCTCAATCATGTGCCAAATGTCACTTATTTACTACAGGACCCTTAGGCTGAAGGCTTGTGGAACTGGCCAGGATATCAGCCAAACTTTTATTCATATTTATTGTACATTTTAAATATATTGATATGTTTGAAAGACTCTTGAGAATACTGTTTCCACTCTTTCTCAAAAGGAAACTGCTTTGTCACTGTGTTCCACGTGACACAACGGGATGTAGTCATGAAGACTTGAGTTAGGGGACGGTAAACACAAATGTAAAGACTTACTTCTAACACTTATCAAATGGTTCTCAGTTTCATTATTTAACAAACAGGGACAATAATACTTGGCCTGACTTTTGGTAAGTTTGTATATTGATCAAATAAAATAACTGATAGGATAGGAAGGGCTTTTAACTATAAAACCTACATAAATGAGAGAATTATTCCTGTTACTATTGATGAAGAAAAACTATACAGAAATGAGAAAAACTAGTTGTATATATTGGTGCTCAGAAAACGACTCCCTAAAATATGGTGCTTTGACATGATGAAGTAAAGAATTTCCATCCAGGTCTCTCTGACCTTCTCTCTTTCCCTTAATCCTGTGCCTCCTCCCGGCAGGATGTGGATGACGCTCCCTCATGTGCCTAGAAACTGAACTTGCCAACAAAGAACACAATTGCCTTTGAGCTGTTTCCTGAAATTCTATTAATCTGAGAAGATTAAAGCTCATATTACAGAGGAAGAAACTGAAAACTCAGCACCATACCTAGAGCCCAGAGGAACTTTTTTCACTGGTACCATTCAGTTCCCAAATAGAATTAATTACTAACATTTTCCTGAATATTGGGCTAATCATTTCTCCTAAAAATCTTTGCTACTCCTTAAAACTACTGTATCTCCTTCAGCCTCATCCCCCTGCAAAAAAAAAAAAAAAGAGGAAAAAGCACATAGAACCTGAATCTCATTGAATTATTTGATAACTGTTCTCCCAAAATTACTCCATAACATCCTTATGCAGAAGTCCCTTGTCTCTCCTGGTAATAATTTCATGTAAAAATTTAAGTGTGCACAGCCTTGGAATAACCACATTTAGTGCAACTGAATACACAATATTCATGTTAATGCTTTTGCACATTAAATACATTTGTATGTCTTTTTCTCTTACTAATCTCCCTGTTGTCAGTTTATTTTCAGCAAACCTTTGGAGAGTAAAGGGGAAGTTTTTTCTTGACCTCTACATTTGAAATCTGGCATGGCTCCCTAAGAATAAACATTAGCTATGCATAAGTACCTGTAAGGCTACTAGTTCACCCTCCACACATGGTAATAAAATGTTAGGCATACTTGAAATGAACATTTAAAAATGCTTTTCCTGCATAAAAATCACAATAAAAGATGTTTTAGTGCTACTATGTCAGCTGTGTAAACAGGGTCTGGCTATGAGTGAAGGCCATGTATGAGCAAAATCCTAATTGGGCCCTATTATTTGAGCAGAAAAGCAAGAAGCAATCAAAATAAAACCTCAGGAATACACCAGTGTACACAGAGAATTGTGTAGCACTGTGCACGTTGATGTTTTATTTTACAGAGTTGGACCCTTGTAAGTGTAACTCTTCCTCTGCTCTTCACAGTAATGTTTGATATCCCTTCTATTCTTAACAAAGTTCCCAAACAAATAATCTGTTACTTCAATTTCATTTCTAATGCAAATTCAACTCTAAGAATTATCTAGTCTTGGTCTGCAGATAGGAGAATTAGAAACAGAAATGATAAAGTAATGAGAGGGTTTTAGGGTATTTCTGAGATTCTGAGGTGAGAGAAGGTGCTCCATATTTATAGGGGGGTTGTTGAGAGAGAATCTATTCTTTTGAGAGATTGAGTTGAAGGAAAAAGGACAGAAAGGGTCAAGTCCTAAACTTGGGGAATGTCTACAAGTTGGAATGGGAAGAGGAGCTAGTTCACCTAGAGGGGGTGGGCTGAGGGACAGGGAAAGAACAAAGACAGAGTGAGGTTTAAGCCATCTTACTGAGGATTATGCATCAGCTATGAGAGATTGTTTTACTGGATTTCTTTTTAAATTGCTTTTGATTATAGGCTTTTATAGATTTTAAAGAAGCTTGACTACCAATGGATGAGAAACTTTTCTACCTCTCAGTTCTGATTCAAGCATCATTTCCACTAAGAAATTAAAAAAAACATGCCTTATTCTATCACTACCTTGTGAAATCTAATTTAAATATCTCTTCTTTCCTTTGACTTATTCCTAAGGTCCATTTATAGCCTTATTTCAAGATGCATTTATTTGAAATTGCTTAATGAGGAATTGGAAACTATAATTAAATGCATATTGGGAAAACATTACTTTGAGATGGAAAGAATAATTCTCACTAATACTATGTTGCAGCAATCACTTCCTACACTTTCAACTATCGAGAGACTTTGGTAGTTCTTACCTCTCATCACCTCCCATCGATATTAGCATCATAACACGACTATTGTGGTACTTCTGCTTTGGATTTTTCCATTTGATATCATAGGCACTGGCTAGTAGAACATGAACTAACGTTGGCCCAGGGATGTTTCCCAATATAATTTGTTTTCTGTGTATCTCTTTAATTCTTGCACATTTTATCATAGATGCCAGTGTAAGTGAGGAACCTCAATTCTGTCAGCATTGTCTACCTTCTGCTGTGGAAACCCTGTGGAATTTCTCTTTGGAACTAGCAAGGTGAACAATTAGTAATCTGAAATCCCACTATGAATTGGCACAAGAAGAGTAATAACTATTAAGACAAAAATGTTTTGATTCATGGGCCTCTTTTTCTTACTGAAATAAGAATTAGGACTGGTTACAATTATTATGCTGAGCATTTTTCTTTATCCGAGCACTTCCACTTCAATTTTGCTTGTTTTATTTTCAATTTATCTCATGCATTCATTACTTAGAAAAGACTAATTCACATCAAAAATGTCATTCCTTAAAAAAAAAGAAGCTCAATAATAACATATAAGTCAAACTGTTGTTTGCAAATTCCAGGCATATTTGGCATCAAGTGAGAAACATTCATAGGCTGACCCGAAACCCATCCTTAGGGCCTCTCCATTTGAAAGTGGTACTCCACTCTGTCTTTTAAAAAATGATGCAATTAGGTATTAAGGTATCTTAGTTGTCATTGATGCTATAGTTCATACACAGATCTTTTCATGCAAGTACAGATAGAAAAGCCAAAGTGGCTCTGGCCAGCTTCCAAGAACATTTCAGGGCTCCTCAAAGACACTTGGAAATGGACTCCAGTAATGCAAATGTCAAGTTATCTGTGACTAGACCTAAGGAAGATAAATATACCCTTTACACAGCAACTAATCAAATCAACTTCCTTTTCCTATCTGCTTCATAAAAGGCTTATTCTGGAAGGCTGCTTACCTCCCAGGACCCTTTGTCCTTGTTTTGCAGACAATTCCAAATACATACATTTGCTTTGCAATGACATTAAATGAGTCCTTAGATTTGTAGTGTGTCCATCTAGACAATTCATCACCCTTCTATCAGAGCTCCTAAAAAATAAAGACACTTCTTTTTCCTTTTGTAATTCCAGAACCTAGAACAGTGCCTGGTATAAGACACCTTTAAAGCTTGCCAAAGAACGAGTGGAGGTTTAATTGATGGATTATGGTTTATTGACTTATGAGGTGTACATTAGAATATTTCTCATAGATGAATTACTTTGCCTTGTGATGGTATTTTTCTTCTAACATCCATATTTTCCTTTTCTGTCCTGTTCTTCCATTGAACCTTTCAATCTGTTGAACTAGGGCCCAAGTGTCTAGTGCTCTACAGAAGCCTTTACCCGTACCTTTTTGATTCTTCAACCAAATTCTTACAGCCTTCCATCTCTCACAAAACCTAGCACAGTCGCAGACTACTCTATTACTTTTATAACTGACTTTCAGTAATTGATTTGCAGTGTCTACCTTTCCCAACAAAACACGTCAAAGTTCATGGAGCTGATGGTTTCTGTTGTCTGTGTACTTTCTCCTTTCTTTCAGCTCTTCAGTGAAGCAGCAGAGATCGCACCCCCTGTTTTATGACTGATACAAGAAGTGAAATAGGATTACCCAGCCTTTCTTATCTCTCTCCAGGACACAGAGAGTAGCTTACATTTTAGAAAAAGGGCTATTCTGGAATTCTATGTACTGTGTGGATGAGAGGAATGAATTGTTGGAGTTATCTGGCCACTTAAGACATAACTAATTACAAAGGAGAGGTGACCTAACAAACCTACTTTTAGTTTCTAAAAATCAATAGAGGTAATAAGAAGTATAGGGTCTTGAAGGAGCTTTGAAAACTTGAAATATACACTCTCTTGCCTACTTTTCTATTTTCTCTAAGAAATAAAAATGACAAATATCATCAGAGTAATTATGGCAAAAAGAAGTCAAAAAGATGAATAGAAATAATTAACATTTTTGTGATCCACAAATATTAAGTAATAAATTTTAAAGTAGTATGACCTTGGTTGTACTTTATCCTGAGTCTCTTAATTCTGTTCAGTGTCTATATGTGTTTGTGTGTTAAACGCGTGTTTATGCTTTGCTTTGAAATCCTCTTCTGTTGCTACCATTACAATGAGACTGAAGAAAAATGTGCTGACATAGCCCACCTCGGCTACACTCATGAAGAAGGCACAATTTTAATAACCACTGAATATGTATAAATGTGTACAGCCACCTCAACAAAAACTGAGAAAATAACAGCTACTACACAAAAAGTCATTTAAGTGGAAACCCTAACCCTAATTTCAAAATAAAGTTAAAACTAAAATTAAGCCTATAGACCTGAAAGAGAGGCTGGGATCATATTCATGTTGGGTTAGTGAAACATAAAGGGGCCATTCTTTTGAATCACAGAAAGAGATTCTGTGGTGGGGGTAAAGGGAATGATGAAGTGTTTGCTCAGGCATCACAAGGAAATATAACTTATCTTTCATTTCTATAAAATTTTGATGTCCTCTCTCTTATAATAGTTTAGGGATGCATGCAGATTTTTGTTTTACATTACTATAGGATCAAAATACCTCAAGTGGCCTGTAGACGAAGTATATGAAACAAAATGATTAAAGGAGTTAAATATTTCTGTGAAATAGCTGCTATCAAAGGGAAAATTTAATGACTAGAACTTCCTGTTGTAACAAAAAGTTAAGATGGGTAATTATGTGATAGTAAAGAGGCTCTTAAAATAATAAATATCAAAAGGTTAATCAATTTCAACGATGATCTGATATTTAGGATCACTCTATTGAAGTTCCAAAGAAGTTCATTATGTCCATTAATAACCAATTTATGAGCTGGGACACCATGAATTTTCAAGTAAAGTTTTAAATGGGTTTACATAAGTTACTGCAAAATGCAATATGCAATGAAATATATTATGAGATGTATACCATTTGAGATATAATCCTAAAATTTTGCTACTGATTCCAGGAGGATATTTCTTTACATAAAGCACACACGTTGGTGCTTTAGTCAGGGTAAAGTTACTGAGCTGGATGGACCAATGAGCTGTCCTAGCAGGGTGTTTGCCTTTTTAATGGAACTTACAATTTATGAAATGTCTATAATGGTGATGCTAAGTGTGCTGAGATGTGGAAAATATAAGAAAGATTATTCCCTCTAGCTGTTCCAGTGCTTATCTGGCTCCCTGTCTGCAGCTGGCTCCAGGCTAACCAGTGGATGGAAAAGGATAAGGGATAGATATGCATTAATTGAACACAGCATCATGGGTTTACATCATACTAAGCTTTAGAAGAAAAAAGAGAAGCCTTCCTTTCCTTTTATAGAAAGTACAAACAATCCATGTTTGACCAAAGTACCTGTATTAAAAGTATAAATTTAATGAGTCATGTTAGACTGTGTTGTCAGACAAGTAAATACAGATGCCAAAAATTTTTATCACCATCACATGTGCAAACTTTCTGGAAGTCTTTTTTTTTTTTAATTTTTATTAAATCACAATTGTGTACATTGGTGCAATCATGGGGCACAATGTGCTGACTTTATATACAATCTGAAATATTTTCATTGAACTATTTAACATAGCCTTCATGGCCTTTTAATCACTAT
>CAUYRH010156636.1:0-36131 GCA_963574655.1 Perodicticus potto | reverse complement strand
GGGCCCGCCAAACAACAATGACGGTTGCAACCAAAAAATGGCCGGGCGTTGTGGCGGGTGCCTGTAGTCCCAGCTACTTGGGAGGCAGAGGCAGGAGACTCGCTTGAGCCCAGGAATTGGAGGTTGCTGTGAGCTGTGATGCCACATGCCATAGCACTCTACCCAGGGTGACAGCTTGAAGCTCTGTCTCAAAAAAAAAAAAAGTTGTAGACTTGTGACACTGAAAATAATGTAAGTATCCTGACGCTGACTTTGTTCATGTCCGAAATTACTCATGAGCTGCCTGTTCATTAGCTGCTTATCAGCCAGGGCTCACTGTCTTGCCACATTCTGCCCCTTAATTGCAATGGAAAAATGAATGAAGCCGTGATGAGTGAAAAGACTTTCATCAGCTAGGAAGACTTTTTTCCACATTAATAATGCTCCCAGGACTTTGCTAGCTGGTCTTTACCTGTTCCCATTAAAGTCGTGACTGCCCTGTGATGACCTGTATGATCAGAAATGTGTGGATCACATACTGGGGGAGGTGGCGGCATGTGCAAAGTCAGGCAAGGAGGAGAAGAGCCTTCCTAACCCAAGAACATTTCTCCCAAGTCAGAAATGGGCTATTGCCAAAAGCTTTGAGAAATGAATTCTTCCATAAGATAGATGTGGATTTACCACTGTCACTTTGGGTGGAAATACTCCATTTCCAGGCTGAATCACGTGGCTCCCTGTGAGTTTTGCTTCATATGGCAGTTGAACTCAAAGTTGTTCACTGTGCTTTCACTGATTTTCAGAAAAGCCTACCCGTGTCTCTTGTAGGCTTTTCTGAAAAGCAGTGAGAGCACAGGATCAGGACCTGAGCTTTGAGGGGTGTCCCACATGGACAGAGAGAGCAGAACGAGGGCTCACTCCCCAGAGATGGAGAAGTAGCAGCTTCAGATCTGGGAGGAGAAAACACGACCCCTGAATCCAGTGGTGCTAATTGGGATGAAGCAGTTGTCAAGAGTGAGGGGCTCGGCGCCTGTGGCTCAACAGGCTAAGGCACCAGCCAAGTACACCTGAGCTGGCGGGTTCGAATCCAGCCCGGGCCCGCCAAACAACAATGACAGCTGCAACCAAAACATGGCCGGGCGTTGTGGTGGGCGCCTGTAGTCCCAGCTACTTGGGAGGCGGAGGCAAGAGATTCACTTGAGCCCAGGAATTGGAGGTTGCTGTGAGCTGTGATGCCATGGCACTCTCTCCAGGGTGACAGCAAAAAAAAAAAAAAAAAAAGAGTGAGCGCTGGTGAAGTTTAATAGGAGAAGGTTCAAGAGTCATCTGGAAGAAATTTATCAATGAAATTTGCTGAAAGAGAAAGAATGGAACAGGAGCTCAAGGAAAGAAGAATTACTTAGCAAAGAGGAGACCTGGGTATGTCCACAAATTGAAAAAGAGTCAGTGGAGAAAAAGAAATGTAAGGTCCCAGTTTGCTTATAACTTAGGGGATTCCTGGGATGTGGGACTTTTGTTGCTAAACTTGGTAAAATTCCAGGCAAACTGGAATGAGTCATCCCACAAAACACAAAGGGGACAGGGTGAGGATGGAGAGAGACAACTACCAGATCCTGAAGAAGGTAGACAGGTTAACCTGGGAAAGAAAGACAGGTGTTTTTACCCATCAATATTTATTATACTGAGCGCGTCTCGGCACACAAAGGACAGGGTTTATAAAATGTAGAAACACACTCTCAATCACTAAATTACCTTGGTGAAGGCCTAAAATGTTGGTTTCTCTCTGCTACTCCTTATTTTGTGCTCATGGTCAGCTCAGCTCTGAGCTCCAGCTCAAGGTCAAGTTATTACTGTTAGTCCTCAGCCCTGATAACAAAAAGCTCCTCAAGCTGGCAGTCAGGGCTGGCTGGTCCTCTGCTTCAGATCAAAATGCTCTTCCCAGGTGCTGCTGTCACCTAACCTCTACCTACAGAAATTCCCAGAACTTGCCTCTTCTCCAAGGGTCTCCCAAGTACCCTCCTACTGAGTTCCTTGCCCTTCCCAACAGGAAATGTGGTTAGCACATCCATTGCTACCAATCCATACTTGGCTACTAGCTCCTCATATGGCCTCTTCTGAAAACCTCAAGCTTTCCATAGGGGTCCCCAGGACCTCAGGAGGACATGCCCAGGCCTGTGGCATGCACACTGGCTTGCTGTGGTGTCCTGTGTCCTTCTCTTCCTCCCACCCAGCCACATTTCCTGCAGAACCACATTACCGAATCCCTTTGCTGCTGGATCTTACTCTGCCTCACTACTCCCAGACCCGTTTCTTATAACAGTGATTTCACAGCAGAAAGGTAGGGGCCCACCGTTCCTTTTTAGCACATCTTTTCTCAGAGTTCAGGAAATTCCCCGAACCTCTCCCCTTTCTTCTGTCAGGAGTTAGAAGCAAACGGGGAGTCCTGAAAAGATACAGCCAGAAGACCAGGGAACAGCTGCTGGCCTGCAACTCTCAGCCATGTGACTTTGAGTAGGTCATTGGTCAGTCTCCACTGTCTCACCTATAAAATGGACATTGCTAAGATCTGAATGCTTGTATTCCTTCCAAAATTCACATTTTGAAACCTAACTCCCAATGTGTTGGTATTAGGAGGTGGGGCCTTTGAAGGGTGATTAAGGTATGAATATGGAGCCCTCGTGAATGGAATTATTATCTTTATAAAAGAAGCTCAGAGAGCTGCCTTGCCTCTTCTACCACGTAAGGACTATAAACCAGGAAATAGTCTCTCACCTGACACCAAATATACCAGTGCCTTGACCTCGAATTTTCTAGGTTCCAGAACTGTGAGAAATAAATTTCTGTTGTTTATAAACCATCCAGTCTATGGTATTTTGCCACAGCAACCCAAATGGACTGACAGGCATACCAGGCCTACCTCCAAGTGTTAGCTTACTGATTAAACTGGAAGAGATAAATAAAAACAGATTATAAATTCCTGTGCCCACCATAAGTAAGCTAGGAGCACCAAAAGTAACAGAGTTAAAAAGACTTAATGGCAGCTAGCAATAAATATCTGTTGGATGATGAATGAATGAATATGGGATCACTCAGATCAGTCAGACCTGTGAAGAGCCTAAAAACCAATCAGTGCTAAAGTAGGTGTAAAAACCAGGGCAAGCAGCCACAAGCTCCAGAGCCAGTGGTGGTGGAAGTTTGACGTGACTCAGTGGACATGAAAACAGGCAAAGTGCCAGACCCCAGGCACAAAGCAACAGCCACAGAGGGGACCTTGCCATACAGGGGACACCAATGCTGGTGAAAAAATTCTTGAATAGCAGCCAAGTCCAGGGTGAGGGAGTAAGGTAAGTCATCCTAGAATCACACACACAAGGGCAATTGGCCCCAGAAGAGGCCAGGTGAGCCATCTAGTCTGAAGATTCAAACTCAAATGTAAGCCAGTAAAGCAGAGAGGTGCAAATCAATAAGGGGAGCTGAACTTGTACTCGTTGGGGGTTGGGAACCAATCCCGCAGAATATGGTGCTTTGACATACAACACTGAAGAAGAGGCTCACGGTCTCTCTGCCCTTCCCCCACTCCTGTCTCAATCCTCTGTCTCTCCCAAAGCACAGGATGAAGTTGTTTGTTCTCTGAAGTTCCTTTATCTATCTAAAGTCCAGATCAGCCAAAAAAGAAAACTATCAGATTACTTCTGGTCGCTCCCTGGGTTTTCATTAAGTGAACTCAGATCACAGGAGGAAAGACTGAAGTCAACACACCTGGACAGACTTATCACAAACCATTGTCTGCTCTGTAAGCCCAACAGACTTTGTCCCAGGCCATTGTATGTTCTTCAAGCCCTTTGAGCTCCTCTAATAGTCATTTACTAGCCCCCTAAAATTGACACTTCCCCACCTCTCTTTTCCCTGAGCAGAAGCGTACAGAACCATCTCTATGCACCCCACCACGTGGTGGAGCGATCTATGATTCTCCCTCCTGTGCACTAACAAATTCATATGCCTTTTCTCTAATTAATATGCTTTTGATAAACTGATTTTTCGGCAAAACTTCAGAGGGCAAAGAGAAAGTTTTCGCTTGATCTCTATATGGTCAACAGGAGATTGCAGGCCCTTATAGATAGAAACATTTAAAAAAAAAAAAAAAACTCAGTTAAAAACAAAATCTTTTTCCAGCCAAACAAAATACAGATGAAGAAACCAGCTCAGAAGGTGGAAGTGTCTGCCAGCAAAAGACAGTCCTGTTACTGGAATCTAGATCTTCTGCTTCCTAAGCAGTATGTGGTCAAGACAGTGGGGCAGAGAGAAGGTCTGTGCACAAGGCAGGCTCCAACACAGCCCCGCTGGGATCCTCAGCTGGAGATGGGCCACTCTCCACCACCAGCACTGGCTTTATTTTTGTTCTTATGCAGATTCTAATCATAGGACACTGCAGCAATCCTCCCCACACCCGTACCCACACCTTAATTTTTGGATTTAAAGAAGATTTACCGAGTACCTACCCTATTCCAGGCGCTCCCCCAGGCACTGGGGATAAAGTGGTTAGCAGAGCCGGCCTGGCCCAGGCCTCAGGGCCACTCAGGATAAACTGAAATGTGTTTCTTCTTGGTTCCATCTTTTAGTATTTATGTGGCTCTGACCAGGTTCTTAACCTCATTGCACCTCAGTTTCCACATCTGCGAGATGGAGAAATAATACCTGTCATCAAAGAATGCACCGTGCCATACAAAAAGGGCCTATCACAATATATGGGCCTCGTGGGCCCTCAATAAATATAAATCTTCTCTTCTAAGTCCTATTACTTAGGTTTGCACATAAAATTATACCTATTAAAGAATGAAACTTTTCAAACCTGAAATGGGACAACTTTATTTCTCCTGAATTGTGTTCTTCCATTCCAGGGCAAGACGAAAATAGGATCATAACTTATTAGTGGAGACAAAGACTGTGTTATCAACAGAGAAGTCCATTTGGAGATAATGCAGAAATGTACCTTTCCCAGGGTTCAGCTCTTCCCCCCTCTCATACCCCAAGGGTGAAGGAAGGCCTGGGCCATCCATCCTGGACCATAAATCCTTTCCCAACAGTTCCTGGAGGGCACAAGCCCCCAGGGCAGCACCTTCCACACAGCTAAAGAATTTCCTGTCAAAACGGATAAGAATTTCCTGTTTTGCTTTTCATTATTACTTTAAATAATCATAGTCAGAGTTTTGAAGGAGGATGTAAGCAGCAGGGGCCAGGAGGGCTTGTCAACATTGCTTCTAGATTAATTCAGAGTGACAATAGCAGCTTTAGAAATGGTACATTGAGATCTGGTCAAAAGGTACAAAATGACCAATGGGAACTGAGTCCTTTCCAGAAGGAACTGTCAGATGCCAGTGTGCTATTCTATAAGCCCTGAGCCCTGGGATTAGGGCACTTCTATCTCTACCCAGGGAGACAGGGCCTCCTCCTTCAGGGCAGGAACACAAAGAGAGTTGATAAAGTCACCAACTCTGAGGAGCCATCAGCTTCTCAGCATAAAGAATAGGAGCTGAGCAAATAACCCCCTAAAGAGAAGAACAGCAGATGCCCCAGTTCTCCCTTTGGTGCTACATTTAGCCCATGCCTTTGACTGTGACCCCAGGACAGAGTGTCCTCCCTTCTTGGCCTGATTCTGCTCCATAACCCTGTAGGACGAACTCCTTCCCTTCCCACAAAGACCCCCTTAGAAAGACACACTTGTTGGGACAGCCCCTGGCCAACACCCAAACAAATTGCCACTGCCCAACGGGAATACCAAGGCCACTGCAGGTGTCTGTGCAGTGGCTGGACAGCTCGAGGAGCCTCGCACTGCCCCCCTAGCAGTTCTAGGGACACTGGCTTGAAATTTCACATCCAGAACTAGATCAGCCCAGCCTCACACACCAGCAACCAGTTCTCCTTGACACTCCCACACCTAGAAGAGGGAACAAAGAGACCCACTCGTCACCTCTAGAGCCGAGCACTCCTCCCTACACCTCTCCCCTAAACCAGCTCCCCACCACTCCTCCCTGCTTTCTGCAGGCAGCAGCCCTTCCATCCGGGCATGGGAACCCAAATCGTCCTGCTTGTCTTCATTCTTCCCTCTTCCTCCTTAGATGCCATCAACTGGCCACCAAATTCAAGCCATATGTTGAAGGTGCCACAACCTATGTCTTCTCCAGGAAATCTCTCATGCATTTGTTCTATTTCTCTTGTGGCTCCTGCCCTAAAATAAAGCTCAGGGCCTTAGGGCCTTATCATCTCTCCTCAGAGGACAGCAGTGGCCTTCTGCCTGGCCTGCCCAATCTTTAGTATACTTAGCACCTCTTCTAGAGCTGCTCCTGTTGTCTACACACTGCTTGATGCACTCACAAACCTGCTCTGTAATCCCAAGGTCTGAAAATAAGGCACACGCCCTTCAAGGCCCTGAAAGGTCTGGTCTCAGGTTTGCCCCTCCCCTGGCACACCTGCAGACTAAGCACTGGGCAGCTCCCTGACCTTTGCCTCACCTCTGCCCCTGCTCCCACCAACCTCCTAGATTCAGTGCTTTTGAATCTTGGCCTCCCAGAACACAGCCTCTCCAAGAAGGCTCCCCAGGAAGCCCATTCAGAGCCAGTGTTCTCCCCACTGACCCCCATGGCTGTCTGTGCTGTTTCGTCACAACCTAGGCGGCATATGGGCAGCAGGACTATCGGCAGATATCCTCAGTTTCTTATTTGGAGTACACAGTAGATGCTGACCTTGTGACTTGCTTTTGTCACCAAAATAAAATTGGAAGTGACATTTGTCATTTGGGGGTAATGCTATGAAAGCCAGTAATTTTCTTCCCTATTGGGCGGCACCTGTGGCTCAAAGGAGTAGGGCACCGGCCCCATACGCCAGAGGTGGTAGGTTCAAACCTGGCCCCGGCCAAAAACTGCAAAAAAAAAAAAAAAAAAAAAAAAGCTATAATTTTCTTCCCTATGAAACATATGTCTTCCTGGGTCCCACCAACCTGCCATAAACATGTCACATGAGAAATAAGCAATAAGCCTTTATTTCTTTTTGTTTATTTGTTTTTTTGAGACAGTCTCACTCTGGCACCCTGAGTAGTGTGCTATGGCATCATAGCTCACAGCAACCTCAAGCTCTTAGGCACGAGCAATTGTCTTGCCTCAGTTTTTTGATTTTTAATAGAGATAGGGTCTTGCTCTTGCTCAGGCTAGTCTCAAACTCCTGAGCTCAAGCAATCCACCTACCACAAGCTCCCAGAGTGCTAGGATTACAGACATGAGCCACTGTGCCCCACCTAAGCTTTTGTTTCTTAATCCACTGAAGCTCGGGGGTTGTTTGTTGTCATAGCAGAATCTAGCTTATCCTGACATGAGACCTAAGAGACCATATAGGCCCATCCCCTGTTTTATAGAAGGAATAAACTGAGGCTTCCAAGAGATGGAATGACATGCCCAAGGTCACATGGTTAGTGGCTGACCCAAGTCAGTAAACAAGTTCTCCTAACCAATCCAGCCCAATACGTCTTCCAGACCCATTCCTACGGGAACCTTGAGACCGGACGTAACAACATTGCCCACCATTACTGAACAAGGTGAGCCCAAGTGAGCCTGGGCAAGCCACTCGTGCTCTCAGGCCTCAGTTTCTCCACTTTTAAAACGAGAAGGTGGGATAAATGTTTCTTCTAGGCCAGTCTTGCTAAATCCCCTCCCTATGCATTATCTTCTCGGCAGTGTCCACTCCAGGGCCTTGCACAGAGAGGCGGGTGATGATCACCTAACAGTCTCACAGCCGCATCCCACCTTCCCAGGGTAATAAGCAATGCTGCCTTCTTCAGGGAGGTAGAACCAGACCTACTGACCCACTCTTGAACAAAACTTCACAACTCCCAGTCCCTCCTTCTGCCGCCCAGGAGTACCTGAGTTCCTGCTTGACTTGAATCTACTCAGGCCCAGGCTTTAAGTGTTACTCATTTGGTTAACATTCAAAGTCCCTAACTGGCTCCACAGGCCAGCCTTTTAATCAGAGTCACTGAGTTTCTGTCCCTGACATGCTCTAACTCCTTTTGTCTTTGTCTTTTGATCTCCTTCCCTTAGACTGCTTCTGCATGAATAGAACCAATTCGTTGGAAGTTAAGAAACTTATCAAAGTTTTAAAGTGTAGCAAGCCACCTCTCACTCCTGGACAGTGCCAAAGATTGAGGCCACCCCTCAGCCATTTGCCAAATGCCTGGCTTTTTTAAGGAGGTGGTCGATGCCACAGCAGGAAAGATCTCAGGAGGTGGGCACCCTCTTTCTTGAGCTGTCTCAGCTTCTTCATGAATGCTCTGAAGCACCTCCCAGGCCCAGCTGTGACTTGCATGGAGTGATGCCCTCCTGTAGTTCCCCAAATGACCTTGGGCAGCACTGCTACCTGAGGTAAGAAAGCAAACCCAGTTGGGGTATCAATGCTATTTGTCTTACCTGCTCTCTGGGGCCAGTCTCGGAGGAAGAGAAAGAACCCTAGGGCGACAGTTCTGAAGGAGAGTTCCTCAGTTGGGAGATAAATTTAGGGCAAGGCTTAGATAGATAGATCTCTCTCCCTGTGATATTTTAAATTCTAACATCAAGTAAAAATAGAATTTCCTGTTGATCTGATAAGAAATTCCTGTTTTTCCAGAGAGCAGGGCAGCCTATATTGGGGGCACAGGCAGTGGGGGTTACCAACTATTTCTGAGATGGATAGTTAAAGAAAGAAGGGGTCGGATGGGCCTCCTTCACATGTATTTATTTTTAAAGTGCAAAGACAGCTCATACCAAGAAGAATCACAGGGTGTGATTAATAATTTCCCACATACATTGAAGGCCTCAGCTGGCTGTGGAAGAGCTCTCTTTGCTGCTACCCCAGAGCCTGGATACTTTTTGTTGCCAGATGGAGTTGGGTTCAGAATCGCGAACCCTGAGCTCTTGGACCTCATACATCATGCATGGTGTGTAAGGAAAGCACTTTGCTGGGGCATGCAGGTGCCAGGCCCCAAACCTCACCCCCAAATCCCCTGTCACTCCAACTTGTGCTCTGCTTCTAGGGTGACCCCAGAGCTGTCGGCCCAGCAGTGCCGGCCTGTGCTTGCTTCTGCATGAGCAGCTAGAACAGCACATATCTAGTGGGCAGGTGAGGCTTTGAAGGACTCCCTACTTCTATGCCCCCTTCCTTCTGCTCTAGCTCCCTGATTTCCATCTCGGAAATTCACCTCCTCCCCCAGGGTACAGCCTGGTGGAATCGTCCGTCAAGGACTCTGTCCTCACCTGGTCAAGCAGTCCATCAATCTGACCCTCTCCCAGGATTGTGAACTTGAGTGGAGTGACACAAAGAGAGAAAAATGACTGTTTCTTGCCAATCAGCCCTGCCCCCCAGAACCACAGACCCTGTCAGTCCCCTGCCTGAGTATTCATTTCTCCTTCAGTTCTGAGAGCTTCTCATTTTCTTTAACACTTTCAAATAATGCACTGTGACTAACACAAAAGTCCGCTGATGGTGAGTCACAAGTGTTACCTTGCATGTCTTCTAACAGGGGAATAGCACAAAGGTGTGACCCTCAACTCTTGGAGAAGTAGGTCCCCCTACAACAGCTCCTACAACCCTTTCAGGACTCTGTGAGGCAGGCCCCAACCTGTGTGAGATGAGGAAGCTGCGGGTCACAGGCCTCCCCAACTACTGGACGGCCTGGGAGCAGCAGACGCTCCACTTCAGCATCAGTCTGTCTCCTGATTCTCAATGAGGGTGAGGGTGTCCTCCCGATACCACACTGTCTCTGAGAGGCTGCTTGAGCTGGATTAGCTATTTGTCCAGGACAGGGGAGTGGGGGATTCCAGTCTTAGCCTCTTCTGACCATGAATGTCCATGGCGCACCAGTAACTACAATTGGGACTCTAACTTCATAAATATATTTCAGAAAGTCTGGCTGCCACATCATCCAAGCAAAGGATACATAAAGACACGTAAAGTCATTTGAAGTCATCGTTAAAATGTCATCAAGACTACACACATGCGCATGCTGACTGTTCACAACAGCTGAAAGGTGAAGGCAGCCCAGACGCCCTTCGACTGATGAACGATGAACAAAGGTGGTTCATCCGCACAGTGGAGTGTGATTCGGCCGTAAAAGGGAGTGAAGGGCTGGTGTCTGTTACAAGTGGGAATGAACCTCGAAAACATGCTGCTAAGTGAGAGAAGCTGGATGCAAAAGGTCACACATTGTATGAGTTCATTCATATGCAATATTCAGAATAGAGAAATCTGAAGAGGCAGAAGCAGAGTGGTGGTTAGCAGGGGCTGCAGGGAGGCGGGCAGGGGCCGAGGGTTGGGGAAATTGCTCAACAAGTAGGGGTTTTGCCATATGATAGAAATGTTTTGTAACTACATAGAGGTGGTGGTTGCCCAACGTTATGAAGGTACTAAGTGCCACTGAATTGTTCTCTTTAATGGTTAATTTTAGATTCACAATGGAAGTGAATTTCACCTCCATTAAGCCATATAAATTATGCTGATAAATAATAATAAAGATGATCTAAACAAAAATCAAAGATGTCATCAGGGCCCATCCCTTTATTTTTATTCCCGTTAGTCTCCCTGACCCTTTCTCTTCCACACTGAAGCACTCAAATCACCTGTCTTGAGGTTTCTTTCTCAACAATGCTCAATGTCACCTCAGTGACTACAGGCCAAGGCTCAGCTTGGTGTTCAAATTCTCCAAATCTCTGTACTGAAACTGCCAGGCGCAGCCTCTGCTTTAGCCAGGCTCCTCTCTCACTATCGCTGGAGTATGTGAGGCTTCAGGGGAGAGGTGATCTTCATGAACCATGTCCTCTACGGAAGGGGAGGAGGAGGAGGCAGAGGAGGAGGGTGGTGCTGACGGCGATGTTATAAAACTCTTGCTCCCACTACTAATTGCTAATTCGTCAAAGCCTCTCTTGCCCCAGTCCTTCTAGGCCACCCCCGTAGGTGTTTCCTCTCAGGATGGGGAGGTTTTCCTGAGCTCCCTGCTGTGGCGGGGTGGGCTCTAGTGTTAACTCTATTCTGGTGACGATTTCTTCCACTTTTCCTTGGTGTTAGACACACTACGGCATTCTCTCACCCTGCATTCCCACCGGTGATAACCTCTACTCCCTTTGTTCTGCATTTCCCCTTCACCTCTCTCCTAGCTGATATGCAGAGTTTATGTGGGTTTGGTATATGTGTTACCCACTGAGGATGAACAATGCGTCTGGAGCCAAGGTATCAGGACAGACATCATCCGGGGGAACCCACCCCAAGGATGGTGCTGTGAGCCTCAACAGACTGGGAGGGGAGGTCCTAAGAACAAGATAAGACGAGATCTCCCAAGAACAACCATCTTTGACTTGAGGGTAAAGGTCCCACCAGCAGGCTGACTTCCCCTCTCTCCATCCCCGGACAGAGGATGTAGCTTAATTAGAGTAACAGAAGGAGCTGAATGGGAGAGAGTTGTCAAATATCAAGTGGGCGAAGGAGTTATCTGTTTGGGGTTTTGGCTAATTGGGTGATTGTTTGTGTTTCCTCCTCATCTCCATGCTTTTGTCAAACACACATGGTTGAGTTGGGCTCTAAACTGCCTAGCCTGTGGTCAATGGGCTTCATGGAATCTGTGTGAACAAAGATTCTGAGAACCAAACTACTGGGATTATAACTCCCAATAAAACAGGGCATTCCATTAACACCTTACTACATGTATTTTAGTTAATACTTAAGATAATCGCAGCTAGAGAGAACTATAACTGCCTCCGTAATAGACACCAGGAAACTGAGCCTCAGTGGCATTGGGACTGAATTTTGAAGTTCCAACTTCTCCCTCCATCCTATCCTCATTTCCCCCCCCACCTCTCCTTTCTCATCCATTCCTGGACACTTTTCTAAGAATCAGCTGCCTTAGACTAGCTCCCTGATGTTTGGGGTCCCTTTTCTGAATTCCTATGGTACATACCAGCTCTGTTACTCACCTCAATCCTAATGTCATAATCTTCTAATATATTCTAATCTTCTAGCACCTTACAACTTGTCTCAAGCGTGCACATCCTGTGTCCTTAATGAAAGCAGATTCTTGGAAGGAGCTCAACTGCTCTGCTCCCCTTTCCCTGGTCCAGCCTAGCAAAATGCTGAACAAGCAAGAGGTAACAGTGTCACCCCTGTCCTGGGATCTGTGAATTGAAAGGGTCCTTCAAGACTTTTCTCACTCAGACCCAGAGCCCCTTAGACAAGAAACTCCTCACATAAGCAAATGAACAAAGATATGTATTTTCTCAGCTGAGTGCAAGATCTCTAGTTCATTCTGTCCTTAAGCAGCAATCTATATGATTTCTTCTAGAAGAAAAGAGAGTGAATTCCATTCCTTCCAGAGTTTGGGGGTCTCACAATTCTAGAGTTGGCAGTCACTGCTATTGTAACTCAATCATGGGACACATTGATGCTACTCTTTAAAAAGCTGTACAGATTCAAAATTCCTTATTCTAAACTCTTGGGACCAGATGTGTTTTGGAAATATGAGTTGTTCATATTTTAGAAAGGTGATATGGAACACATACAACATATCATGTAACAACCCTGGCAGGCCCAGAGCAGCACCTCATTAGTATTTAGCCAGTGAAACACATGCATATTCATACGAACTGGGACAAATACAAGCTCAATATATCTGCATGCCACTTCAGGACAGGTCTTACCTCCCAATGAGGTTAGACACCAACTGTACAATTTTCAGAGCTCTTTTTGACTTAGGATTGTAGGTAATAGACTGTAGAGCTGTAATCGATATAATGATTATTGAATGCTTATATTGTTTCCAACACTCTGTATAGAATCCACCAATGGCACTATGAGGTAGATTCTCATTTAACTTCTATTTCACAGATGAGGAAACTAAAGCTAAGGGAGGTTAATGAACATTGAAGCAGGACTCTCTAGGTATTTATAGAAGTCATCCCCTCCTCCATCTCTGAAGTTCCCCTGGGGCCATCTAGGATTGTGGACCCACAAGTGGCAAGAGACTGACACCCATGGGATCTCTGTGCTATAGGACTGCGCAGATCACACCCCTGGGCATGGGCGGCCAAGTCCTAGGTCTGGTAAGGAAGAGACAAGAGAAAATCAGCCACCTTCCTGAACTAATTGATGGTAGGTTCAAGGATCAACCTCACCCTTGACCATGAATGAGACAAGCTTGGCACAGGCTCACCTGGCCTTGACAGGTAGGTTATGGGGTCAAATCTAATAACTCACTGGGGAATGCTGGGCAAGGTTCCTTCCTCGCCAAGCTTCAGTTCCCTTTTCTGTAAAATCAGGTTGCATGATGCTTCTTCACAAGACTATTTGGAGATTAAATGAAACAATTCATATAAACCCAGTGCCTGACAGAGTGATCCCTCAGTATTAGCGTTCAGAAAAAGCATGTCATGAATGAAAACAGGATAGTAAACAGAGATAACCCAAGCAGAACGGAATGGGAAGGCGGATCCTGCTACAAGCATGTTGTTTCCACAGCTCTTTGCTGCCCTACTTCTGAAGGGATCTGGTACCATCCAGTCCTTACAGATAAACGGTCTGCCTTTCCTCCACTAAACACAGGACATCAAAAATCCCATCTGGGGCAGCCAAGATTTGCCTGAGGAGATGCTCACAGGACCACACTTCTTCACTGGAGTCTGCCAGGACCACCTCAAACATTGGGCGAAATTCCACATGACACTCAAGGAAACACAGTGGTGGGAAAGCCTTCCTTTGCTCCATTAACTCATGACCAGGCACAAGCACTAGCTACAGGGTAACAAAGAACAAAGGTTCCATGAAGTCAGGGCACTGGATGGATTCACCATAGTGTCCCTAGGGAAGACACGAAATGCAAACAGTAAGTCCTTAGTAAATGTTTGTTGAATGAATAAATTTAGGGTACACTCTTTTATTTTATTTTTTTTATTTTCCATCTTTTTTACTTTATTTTTTAACTAAATCATAACTGTGTACATTAATGCATGTATGGTGTACAATGTGCTGATTTTATATACAACTTGGAATGCTTACATCAAACTGGTTAACATAGCCTCACTTAATTGTTGTGTTAAGACATTTATACTCTACTCTTAATAGAGTTGACATGTACCCTTGCATTATGCACAAATGAGGTCCCACCAATTACCCTCCCTCCACCTGCCTCCCACTTCAGCTTCCTCTCCTCTCCTCTCCTTTCTGGGCTATAGTTGTGTTTTATCTTTTGTATGAAAGTGCGGGTGATTATATATTGGTTTCATAATAGTACTGAGTATTTTGAATACTTTTTCTTCCACTCTTGAGATACTTTACTAAGAAGAATATGTTCCAGCTCCATCCAGGTAAACATAAAAGAGGTAAAGGCTCCATCTTGTTTTATGGCTGCATAATATTCCATGGTATACGTATACTACAATTTGTTAATCCATTCATGGGTCGATGGGCATTTGGGCTGCTTCCATGAGTTGGAAATTATGAATTGGGCTGCAATAAACATTCTGGCGCAAATATCTTTGCTGTAAAATGATTTTTGGTCATCTGGATATATGCCTAGTAGAGGAATTGCACAATCAAATGGAAGGTCTACTTTTAGTTCCCTAAGTGTTCTCCAAACTTCTTTCCAAAAGAATGTATTAACTTGCATTCCACCAGCAGTGCTTAAGTGTTCCCTTCTCTCCATATCCATGCCAACATCTATAGTTTTGGGATTTTGTGATGTGGGCTAATCTTGCAGGAGTTAGATGATATCTCAAATGATTTGCATTTCTCTGATGATTAAAGATGATGAGCATTTTTTCATGTGTCTGTAAGCCAAGCACCTGTATTCTTTAGAGAAGCTTCTGCTCAAGTCTCTTGCCCAGTATAAAATGGGATCCCCTGTTTTTCTCTTATTGATTAGTTTGTATTTCCTGTGGATTCTAGTTATCAAACCTTTGTCAGAAACATAACCTGCAAATATCTGCTCCCATTCTGAGGGCTGTCTGCTTGCTTTACTTACTGTGTTCTTGGCTGTGCAGAAGATTTTTATTTTTACTAGATCCCAGTAATGCATTTTTGGTGTTGCTTCAATTGCCAGGGGGGGTCCTCCTCATAAAATATTTTCCCTGGCCAATTTCTTCAAGTCTTTTCCCTGCACTCTCTCCAAGTATCTTTATAGTTTCATGTCTTAAGTTTAAATCTTTTATTCAGTGAGAATCAATCTTTGTTAATGGTGAAAGGTGGGGGTCCAGTTTCAGTCTTCTACAGGTCGCCAGCCAGTTCACCCAGCCCCATTTGTTAAATAGGGAATCTTTCCCCTAATTTTTATTTTTGATAGGCTTATCAAAGATCCAATGACAATAACTGGCTAGGCACACTCTTTTAGACTTGGTGGTGTAGGGCTCAGCTTCCCCCCAGGGTGTCCCACATTCTGGCTACGGGCTCCTCCCAGCCAGCATGGAGCTCCTCTGACCTCTGAGTGCAACACTCCAACCTGAGGCCAGAAAAAAAAAGGGAGCCAGAGGACTCTGCCCCTACCGGCCAGTTGCTGTCAGTCTGGGCTTGTCTGTCTTCTGCTTAAAGCTCACAGCATCTGCTCTTGCTCCACAGAGAGGCCTGCCACCCAAACTCGGCTGCTCTGAGCAGCAACAAGTAAATCAGCAAAGCAGTGAGGTCCGCTTTCTGTTCTTCTCACACCTGCCTGCCAACAGCAGGATTACTGGGTAAGAGAAGAGCTTGGCTGTGCCCAGACTGGGAAGCACCCCACAAAACTATCCAGTGGGGAGGGAGGGGTCAGTCCCGTGCAAGCCAACCTGTGTCTAAGACCCACAGCAACCAGGTGGCATTTCTTTGGAGGTTGCTGGGCTGTGGTTGGGGCTGGAAGCTCCCGTGTGGAGTCAGTGACACGGACTACTGACAGCAGCCAGGAACGCTGCTTACTTAGTGTCTGCTGGGGGCTCCCATCTGGCAGGGACTGTGCTGGTGTCTCTGCCTCTCAGTTCCCTCCTCTTTTTTTTTTTTTTAAGGCAGAGTCTTGTTCTTTGCCCTGGTTGAGTGCAGTGACTCAACACAGCTCACAGCAACCTCAAACTACTGGGCTCAAGCAATCCTCTTGCTTCAGCCTCCCAAGTAACTGAGAATACAGGTGCCCGCCACTACAACTGGCTACTTTTTCTATTTTTTCAGTAGAGACAGGGTCTTGCTCTTGCTCAGGATGGTCTCAAACTCTTGCCCTTGAGTCATCCTCCCACTTCAGCCTCCCAAAGTGCTAGGATTATAGGCACGAGCCACCATGCCCAGCCTCATTTCCCTCCTTAAGTGGCCCAGAGTTTCTCAGTTTCCTCAGGTGGAAGAAAGCACAGCCATGCCCTCAAGAGATTTGGGGGCACCATTGCAGGGGAAAGTGATGCCCTAGATTCAAAGCCAGGGTTTATGCGAGGCTCTGCTACTGACTCCCCTCACCCTTGCACAGCTCAGTGATCTGATCCAGTGGCATCCTGGGCATGGGGCAAAAGGCTGGAAGAGCAGGAAGGAGGAGCTTCCAGATACCCCAGGAGAGGCCAGTGTGTCATTTTCTCTCTCAGAACCCTTGTGTTCTTTCATAACGACAGACAGCCTGGAATTCCTCCCCAGATGATTATCCAGGAAAAGAAAAAAAAAAAAAAAAAAAAGCACAGGGCCCCCAATGGCCCTGTTCTGTTTCAGGTTCCCAAACACCCAAGGATTAAAAATACTTAGAACCCTGAAAGTGCACCTGCTCACCAGAGCCTGGTGCCTGGGATCCCAGTGCTGAGACAGGCAAGGCAGCCCTCAGGTTGAGGTCACCTGCAGCGGGGCCTGGAAAGCCTCCACCCCACGGGTTTGGAATTTTGGCAGGGAGTGCTAGAAGCAGAGGTGTCTCTGGAACTTGGAAGTCCCTAGAAGAAAATTATGTATGAGGCCTGTTAATTCTACTTAGAATGAAATCCAATTAAGCCCTATTGTGTTTTCCCTTGTAGCTAAGACATCTAATAGAGAAGCCTGTTGCCATCACTGTGGTGCAGAGCTGTTTTCTTCTCTGATGGCTCTCTCACAACTCAAACTGCCAGGCCCTTGCACTCAGGGGCAGAAAAGAAAGTTTCAATCCTGTGGAACACAGCGGGGCTGTGGTTAAAGTTCTACTTCACTGCTGGGGTGCTGAGAGAGAGACAGACAGACAGACAGAGCATGCATAGGTAGGCAGCCCTGCGAGCAGGCAGGAAAAGGTGTGAGCCACAGGAGAGGCTGCAGCTGAATGTCACTGGAGCTAGGAGGACACCCTGCCCTTCTTCTGAGTACGAAGTACTCTGAGTACTCGAGTCCTACTTAGGACAGCCCACTGTGCTCTCAAAGGAGATTTTGCCCAAATGTAGAAGTAAACAGTAAGAGCCAATGGTTAAAGCTAATGCTACTCCAGTCTTGAGTGGTGTGTTCAGAGTCTCAACTGTTCATCCCAGGTCCCTCTTTAAGGCACTAAGTCTCCCGGGGGTAGAACACATGGGTCTGGAGAGGAGAGGAGCCCACACTTCCCACCACATCAGTGACCTCCCCAGGGAGCTCGTGCTTTCCATCCCCAAAGCTCTGTGCTCACTGTGTTTATAGAACCTGCTCCTGAAAGGAGAAGTCCTCCTGGGAGTCCTAGAAAGAGTCCCACTGATCTATAAGCTACAGCTGCCACCTGGCCACTTTGAGTTCCTTGTATCAACAGGGCAGTAAGCAAGAAGTGACTCACCCCCTGCAGGTAACTAACCCTGATGGGCGAGCAGTTGAGTGCTGCTACTCAGCCAGGCAGGGGGGCCACCTTTGGCACCGGGGAGTTCACTTGAGTGTCCCTCAGTACCTCTCGATTCTGACAGTCAATGGACAATGAAGCCATCATGGGGAGGAGCCTCCTCCAGAACCGGGAAGAAGATGTGGATCTGGGTGGCACAAATGTGGACCCTCGCAGATTCTGTGATAAGCTGCCCAGATGCCCCTTTGGGGCTGAGAGCCTGTTCCCCAGCTACTATCGGCAGCCAGGTGACTGTCCTCTGTAGAACGGGCTTGGCAGAAGAGAATCTCCTCACCTAGAGTCCTCCTCCCTTCTCGGGACAACTGGCATCCCATGACTTGTTGACACGAGGATTTAAGAGCCTTGTACTCCTGCCACAACTCAGGATGGGCACGGGTAGCACACTCCTGCTCCTCCTTTCATAAGAGAACAGGGAAGGGAGTGCAGCTGAGAAGCAACAGGAAGAAAGAGGACCAGGAGGGGAGCAGGCCCATGTGCCCAGGGTTTAAGTCAGTAAGTTCTCAGCACACAGGAGAAGGAGTGACTGTTGAAAATTGCTTTGGGGAAGGGACAGAGAGAGGAGGGAGTTTCCAGCATCCCTTACTGTTTCCGAAGGGCCTTTTCCCTTGCCATGGCAGGTGCAAGCTTCCTCCACAACCAGGGGATCTGGCCACCACGGCTCAGAATCCCACCGCCCAGTGGGAAGACGCACTTACTCTCCTCTGGGGAGAGGTGAGGTGCTGGACTGGCATCGCGCTTTCCCAGGGCCCTGGCCTGACCGCCTTCGTGTTCCTCACACACCCTGGCATTCCGGGTGTGAACCAGTGACAAAGCTGTTTTCATGCATCTTGCATTGGTGGAGTTGTGACCCAGATCTACACACGGGCTCCACTGACTGCCAGCTGCTGATGGGATGACTTTCAGGCCAGCAAACGTCACATTGCTACAACATACTGTCACAGTCATACAGCTACTGCTGGCAGGCGCAGGCAACCAGCCCACATGCCACTCGGCTTGTTCCAGGTGAGATGAGTTTCTGGATCAGGTGTCTTATCTGATGACAGCACAGAGACCTGAGTCGGTCACCCTAGATTCAATTCTGACTCAGCTACTCACCTACCCAGTGCATGACTTGAGTGAGAAAATAGAATAATTTCGAAAATAGAATTAATGAGCACATCATGGAATCTCTGTGAATTAAAGCAATTCATTAAAAACAAAAGTATCTGTGAGGTACGACAGCCTACAGTGGTGGGATGACATGAAGGAAAAGAACATAGGGTCTGACTTGGTCTCAGCACAGCTGGTCACGACTGCTGCGACCTTGGACAGGTGCTGACACTTTCATTTTAATATAGACTTGGGTCTTAGAGCAGTTTTAGGTTCACAGCAAAACTGAACAGAAAGTGCACAGATTTCTCATGTACTACCCGACAACAACACCCCACCCCAAAGCGGTACATTGATTAAAACTGATGGACCCACACGCACGTCATTATCCCCAGAGTCCACGGTTTACATATGGGTTCACTCGGGGTGTACTTTCTGTGGGTGTGAACCAACGTGCAGGGACGCGTATCACACGGAGTAGTTTCACTGCCCTAAAAGTCCTCTGTGCTCCCCCTGTTCATCCTTTGCTTCCCCAGATCCCTGACAACCCCTGATCTTTCTACTATCCCCACAGTTTTGCCTTTTTCCAGAATTTCCAGTTGGACTTACAACATGTAGACTTTCAGATTGGCCGCTTTCACTTAGTAACATACATTGAACATTCCTCCAAGTCTTTTCTTGGCTTACTAGCTCATCTCTTTTAGCGCTGAATAATATTCCGTTGTCTGGATGAACCACAGCTTATTCATCCATCCACACGCTGAAGGGCGTCTTGGCTGCTCCCAAGCTTTGGCAATTACAAATCAAGCTGCCGTAAACTTTCATGTGCCGGTTTTTGTAGAACACGAGTCTTCAGGCCATTTGGGTAAATACCACGGAGCATGATTACAGGATCGTATTGACTTTTCTGAGCCTCATTTTCTTCACTGGGAAAGTGGAGATAGTAATAGTTTTCTGTAGGGTTACTGTGAAATTTTAGTGAGTTGATGCATGGGAAGCACTGTACCCAGCACACAGGCTGTACTCACCTAATGGAGACCGTCACTGTTATCCTATTCAAGGGTAAGGACACCACCAGTGTGGGGGACACAAATCTGAGTATTGACTGAAGATATGCTATGTGGGGATGTCATAGTCGTGGGTCATCTATCCATGCTCCAAGAAGGCCCAGGGCCACAGGAAGTGCTAGGAGATTGTCAGGGCACCACTGCCACCAATGAGGGAGAATGTGGTGTCTCCCCCTTTCCTGTGACAACAAGTCCTACAGGCCTGAGCAGCCTGGCAGGGGAGGGGAGGACAAACCCATGGTACCACTGGGACATTCTTTGCATCCCCCCTCCCCAAGCCAGCTCCCCAGGCAGCCACCCCCCACTTGACCCATGTGGAGCTAAGTCCTGCCTATAACCAGAAGTTCAGAGGTCAGGAAACAAGGCTTCTTTCTCTCTTCACTTACTTACTGTGACTTCGTCATTGTCCCTACAATTACCAGGTCAACAGGAGGCTTTACCACCTCAGCACTTTTTCTTCTCCTTCTTCTCCTCCTCTTCTTTCTCTTTCTTATTTTTATTTATTTATTTATTTATTTTGGCTTCTCTGGAGACAAGGGATCAAGAGATGCTTGGGTCTAGGACTGAGTATAAGTGTAAGGGGCAGCGCCTGTGGCTCAGTGAGTAGGGCACCGACCTCATATACAGAGAGTGACAGGTTCGAACCCAGCCCCGGGCCAAACTGAAACAAACAAACAAAAAATAGCTGGGCGGTTGTGGCAGGTGCCTGTAGTCCCAGCTACTCGGGAGCCTGAGGCAGGAGAATCACCTAAGCCCAGGAGTTGGAGGTTGATGTGAGCTGTGATGCCACAGCACTCTACCGAAGGGTGACAAAGTGAGACTCTATCTCTAAAAAAAAAAAAAAGAAAGAAAGAAATGAGTATAAGTGTAAGCTGGTGACATTTTTTTTGGTGCTTCTTTGGAGCGTCTGAGTGAGGAATGGACCTGCATGAGCTGCATGGTGTGGTTTTCAGAAAGTCACGTGTTTTTTCCTGCAGAAGGGACTGAACACACATTCTCTGAGCCTCCAGCAATGCTCCGTGTTAGCTGGAAACAGTAGTGGTGGTTGAGTTTTTGTTGTTTCCATTTCCTCCTTTCTTCTTCAGGCTGCTATGGAATTATTAAATGGTCTTAGCTAAAATCAGGCCTGAGCCTGCCCTCACTCACCCACTGCTAGTGACTCCTGAGTTTGGCCATCTGACAACCCAGTATCGTTATCACATCCACGTGCCCTCTGCTTCCATCCCCTTCTCTTCTATAAAAGCTGGTAGAGAAGGAAGAACTGCCTTGCCCTTTGCTCTTGGAGCAAGGCCTTTGTCTCAGGAAGCAAGGCCCTTATGAAACAGTGTTTCCACCTGCCATCCCAGAGCCTGGTGTAGGTCCCACTCCAGTGACATTAGCAGAGTGCCCCCTGGAACGTCACCTCTGCAGTGACGGTGTTGGGCTGATGGCTTCTTTGATGTCTTCTAGATCCACTTTTTTTTTTTGCAGTTTTTGACAAGGGCTGGGTTTGAACCCACTACCTCTGGCATATGGGGCCAGCGCCCTACTCCTTTGAGCCACAGGTGCCACCCCTAGATCCATTTTTTTAAAATACTTTTCCAAGTGACTTTAGCACTGTTCAGTAGAAGTTGCTGTGATGACAGGAATCTTCACTGAAGGCTACCCTGTCCAATAACGGCAGCCGCTAGCTACAGGTGGCCTTTGCACACTTGAAATGTGGCTAGTGCAGCAGAACAACATTTTTATTTTATTTTGTTTAACTTTTTTTTTTTCTGAGACATAGAGTCTCACTATGTCACCCTCAGTAGAGTGCCGTAGCATCACAGCTCACAGCAACCTCAAACTCTTGGGCTTAAGGGATTCGCTTGCCTCAGCCTCCCAAGTAGCTGGGACTATAGGCACTTGCCACAATGCCAGGCTATTTTTCTTTCTTTCTTTTTTTTTGTAGTAGTCATTATTGTTTAGCAGGTCCAGGCCAGGTTCAAACCTGCCTGCCTCTGTGCATGTGGCTGGCACCGTAACCACTGTGCTATAGGCGCCAAGTCTATTTCATTTAATTTTTAAATTTTAGAATATTAGGGGAGTATACAATTTTGGTTACAAAATTTGTTTCTGCACGGATTACGTAAAAGTTATAAGTGTGCCCTTCACTCAGTGTTTCCTTTAATTTTAATTAATTTAGATTTAAGTAGCCATAGGGGTTAGTGGCTACCATGTTAGACAACACAGGGCTAGACTTTTGGATTCTGCCTCTTTAAAACTGTGTATTCCATTGATTCTATATGAAAATTATATATTATATCTCACATCCACCCATGTTTCTTCATTTCCACGGTTTCCTCCTTAGGCTTAACCACCAACATCTCTTGTCAAGGAAATGACAATGTTTCCTCTTTGGTTTCCCTCCTCCAACTTTATCCCCTCTGATCCTTTTGCTATAGTGCAGAGTGATCTACTTAAAATAAAATTGACCAAGTTACTCTTCTTAAAACCTTTCAACAGGGTACAGGTGAAACCTACCAAATGCAGAATACAAATGTCTTCACACAATAACTAAGAAAATGCCATGAAGGCTATGTTAACAAGTTTTATGAAATATTTCAAATTGTATATAAAACCAGAACATTGTACACCATGATTACATTAATGCACACAGCTATGATTTAATAAATAAATAAATAAATAAGCCATGTGTGGTGGTGCAAGACTACAGTTCCAGCTACTCTGGAGACTGAGGCTCTTAAGAGGATTACATGAGCCTGTGAGTGTGAGGTTACAGTGAGGTATATAATCTTGCCAGGGAACTCCAGCCTGAGCAACACAGCTAGAGTCTGTCTCTTAAAAAAAAACTTCTTTTTGAAGTCAAATAATTAATCAGAAAGTATGGTTTCCCCAAGATTTATTTGTTCAGCAGGGAGACTCCAAGTAGCTTAAAGAAGTTTCCTTTCTCTTGTTATCTGAGTCCTAGCCATTGAAAAGGAAATGCCTAAGTCTAATAAATGGAATTCCCAAAAGGATAAATGTCATTTTAAAAAATATTTCTCATTTTCTCTAGTTCAGTGTCCTCCAAATAACCATCATTCACAAAATGAGTTTACTGATTTTTTAAATTTATGTAAATTTAAAAATTCCAATGTAATTTTATAAGCAATTATCTGTCTATAACCTTACCATCTAGCATTATTATAAAAATATCATTATGAATCTTAATGTTCATTCTCACTTCAGTGAGAGAATGAAAAGTCTACAGGAGGAGATTTAAACTCTGGATGTGTGCTTTGGAGCAGAATCAGCTGGGGAGAAACAAGGTCCAGGAGCATCTTTGCAAGCCAGTTACAGTTTTGGAATTATCTACAAAGATATATTGCAGAAATTGTAACCAAACTTTTCAAAATATTTATCACCATACTTAGATCTTTCATTGAAATATTTATCTTTTTGATGCAGTCTTGTCTATAAGGGCTATTTTAAAAGTTGCTACGCCAGGCTTATAAAGCAATGTTATAATGTTTTCCTATCAACAATATTAAAAACATTAATCTCTAGAAAATGTTACAAAGAAATTCCACTGTAATGATAATTCAAATATTAAAGGATATATTAAAAATGATATTGTATGAATGAATACCAAAGGATTAGAAGAGGGTATTTTGATTTCTGATGAAAGCAAAATACTGCTCTGAAATTTAGCCTGTCACCTGACAATGTTTCTTTCAAGTCTTTTAAATTAACCCTGGAGCACATTGTTCCTTAGGCATTAATGATCTTAGTTATGGTCAGTGGTAGCTGATACACAGATAAGTAATATGTGATGATATTAACTCGATACATAGTAGAAACTCTCCACATTTCTAAGTGGTCTAGACTGGAATTATGTTGTCCATTACAGCTAGCACTACTTATATGTGACCTATGTAAATTTAAATTAACGAAATTTAAATAAAATTCAAAATTCAGTTTCTCTGTTCCACTTGTTTCAATAACCAGATATGGTTCATGGCACCACACTGGACGGCGGGGACACAGAACGTGTCCATCAGCAAAGAAAGTTCCACTGAACGATCCTGGTCTACAGTAGAGAGGCCATGACTGATGAATGGAAAGCCCTGAATGCATCTATGTATCAATTTATTCCCATAAAGTCATCTTCCTTGTGGTATAGTAGGTTTCATTAAACCTATCAAATTTAAATGGCTTTTCTGGAAAAAACCTATATTTTACAATAAGTAGGTAAAATTGTGCCACAAACATTATGCAGAGTACATTTTCATTGTCCTCTTATTACAGAGAGAATGAATTTCAGAAGATTCCACTTCTCTATGATAGTAAATGATAACATTAGCCAGTCTTTTCTTTCAATTAGTGTTTTCTTTCTTTGTAAAGATCTGATTTAAACATCCTCTGCTTCCAACTTTACACAGCAATAGCCTAAACTTTATTTTCCAGCAAAGAACTCCTATTTGAGAGGGTAGACTGTCAGGCCTCAAGCTCTCACTTGTAAAGTTTGCATCTAACATAAAACATTAACTTCCTAACCAGGTCCTCCTATTTACTGAGACGGACTTTACACCCTTCCAAAGTTCCAGAAAATTCCTTAGTCAAATACAACTTCTCATCTTTCATTTCAGAAAGATGCATTTTGTAACATATATAAAACGACAGAAATATGGAAATACATAACCAACAGAACTTAACATAGACAGATGATAAAGCAACGTTCTCCGGCAGTTAGATATTGAACATGAAGGGTCTTCTTAATTCTTCAGAAAAACTGTCAGTAAGATCATCTCTACCATTTATATTCAGCAAAGAACCATGAAACAGAGGAAAAGTAGAAATGTACAGGGAACAAAGGTAAATGAAAATAATACGAAAAATTCCCAAACCAGAGGTTTAAACCAGTTGCATTCCAATGTAGCTTTGGAAAGCCTCAATGAAAAGTAATGTCAGTATTTAAAAGACTAGATAAATCATACAGCTGATCTAAGAAGGTAAAAATAAAAGCTAGAATTACATGACCACATAGAAAATGTCAAGTATTTTCATGAAAAGTATATAAACAATCATGAATAACATACTGAAAACAATCTAATTTTAAAAGTAGATAGTGCGAATATGAAAAATAATAAAATCCAGGTAAGGAAATAGTAGGAATTTCAAATATTTTAGGAATGTATCTCACTCAAGAGTAGCATGTTGTTTAGAAATCAAATTAGTAGATTTTATAGTTCCTGAAAATGAACTAAAACTTTGAAATTAGCTACAAAAATGTACCTTCATTTAGGGGCAAAACAAAAAGCAAAGAAAGAAAATGTTTCAACCTCCTAGTCCTTTCCCCCCAATTTTTCATCTTGTTAATGACACTTTAAAACTTTCAAAATTCTTTACTGGTTTAAATATGTAACCTCATCTCTTTGCTCACTTGCTCACTCTTCAAACAAGGCTCAAGCTGAATAAATTGCTATTAGTTTTCACCAGTAAAATATTACTTTTCAAGGATTTTTTTCTTAATTTTTGCAATTTAACAACTTTTGCTACGATTAGGAAACCACTCCTGGCACCAGGTCTCTGAAACATAGTTTGTCAGACATTAATGGGCCTTGGAAAAGTTTGAAACTCACAATTCATTAGGACTTTGAGTAACTGTTTTGTACCTAAAAAATGAGAACTGATGGACAGAGTGGGACTAAACACATAATTTTATGAAATACGATGAAAACACGAGGGTTTTGTTATGACGCATACAATCAAGAACCTGTTTCTTTTGAGCAAGCTCCTAAAAAGTACCTCCCGTGTAATTATTAAATAAAAACACTCACTTATTCAGTCCTCAGCTAGCTTTTAAACTCTGAATAAGAGAAGTACACAGTGAGAGAGGTACTTACACGGTTTCCTTGGATACTGGATGATGCCATTCAGGTCTATGTTTTTATCTGAAAGTGGTGCCCTGCAGAGAACCGAGGCTTAGTGAGTGGCTGTTTATACATAGTAAGTAAATAGGAACTTTGTTTATTTTACAAAGCATTTTTTATTTTGACCCAGATTTCTTCTTCTCATCTCACCCATCCCTTGTAAACAGCAATATTAGAGTGGATCAGGTACTGTGCAAAATTCTTTTTAACTCCACTTCAGAAATCCTGATTATTAAGGCTGAAGATTAGAATGCTTTGGCTAAGCACGTGACTCTTGGGGCTACTTTACATAACTTAACTATTACATTTAATGGCTTGTCCATGAACACTGCCTGCCTCTCTGCTTTCCTTTGAATTTTTTCTCAAACCATCAACAAAGAAATTAGTCTAAAAGATTCATATGAGTGACCAATGTCCTTACCTTAGCCAATGAAGTAAGACAACGCAAGCTTTAGCTAGCTTCTGAACACCAAGGGTTTCCACAGACATGAGCTGCCATGTTAAATGCAGTGGTGGGATCCAGATTCCCAACAGTTTCAGTGTGATGAGCAATACAATTTTGACATTTCGTCCCTTAGAACTACATCCTTTCTAATTTTGGTAACCTGGTTAATCGCTCCTATGTGATAAGTTTTACCCTTCTATTATCTCTTTGAATTGAAACACAAGTGAGCTACAGCGAAGAATGGCCACTAGCTTAATGCCTAACCCCATTTAATAACCTGAAATGAAGTGGGTGCCATGTTTCCATTAAAAAGTTTCCAGCCACAATTAATCGAACGAAAACTTGTAGTGTTCCAAGATTATTCTTGGAAATGTAATTTTAAAATCTGCTTGAAATAGGGAAACTTAATTTTTTTATACCATATGAAAGCAATTTCATTTTTTAGGAATGATTTTTGGATAGACTTCCGATTGGATATTTTCCATTGGAACTAGCAGCATAGGAGGTCGGGAGGGGCGAGGGAGGGAAGTAATTCTGTGTTCTTTTGCCAGCACTGACAAAGGTCTGGTTGTCAGTGATACCTTTACAGCTAAATTTACCCCAGAGTGACAGGAGCAGGTGCACCTTGGCCTGCCAGACACTTGTGCAGAGGGATCACGCATCTCACGGCCTGACGATCAAGGGGGCAAAGCCTTGGTCTTCATAGAAAAGGAGCGGAGGCAAACGCAGCCCAAACTGGGGGGTTTCTCTTCAAAGCCAGCTGGTCTGGCTTTATTCTACAGGAATTTTTTTACCTGTCAGAGTTTGGACAACAAAGCCCTCAGCAGGTGCTGACGGGTAGCACTTCCTGGAGAAGCAGAAAGGCACTGGTGAGTTTCAACTGACAAACTATATTTTTTAATCTTTAAAAAGTTCATTTTGTTATCTTGGAGGAGGCACCACTGAGGTACCTATGTTCACAAAGTTGATGAGACTAATGGAATCACAGCCAACTCACTGATCGGTGGGTTTGCCTGACGCAGAAAGCTGAGCTTTGATCATTTTGCAGTCTTTTAGATTGTTTTTAAGTTTTGAAAAAAATTATATTTTAATATTGATCTCTTTCAATACTTCAATATCTGAAAGATGAAGAATTAATTATATATAGACTATTTAAACGAATAGCATTTTAGTCTCTCTTTTCATCTCTTCTGTCATAATCTTTTCTGAATAAAACGTTATTTTCTGATAAATCTTCCAAGTAAAAAAGTACAATTGTACATGCTCTTTTAAAAAATTACATGTGTTATTTTTTTAATGTATGCATGTTACAGGAATATGATTAGAGCAAATATGGAATTAACTTTTTTAATACATTTTTAAATGTACTGCATGTGTAATAAATAATTAGATAATAGTTATATGTTCTTTAATAATTAAATATGGCAATATTTTCGCATTCTTTATAGCGTTTCTTTAGGAAAATTATCTTTGGAATAAACAAGACATTACTAAACATATTTTTATGTCACTGACTTCCAAAATTAGTATTTATATATTTGGTATTTTTATTTTGTGAATTCAAAAGTTTAGGCAAAAATAATTTTTTCCAGAATAGGATTTTAATTAATGCAAAACATGAGAACACATGTTAGGACGTATTTTAAAAAAATGATTCTATTTCAAGGACTCATTCTTTTAACTATGCTCCACAGCATTTCTCTACAAATTGTTATATTATAGCAAATTGAAAACATTTAAGCAACTAACTCAAAGCTAGAGACTATGCATAGTAAACACATGAAACCATTTTAATAACCAAATTCCATATTCACAAGCAACATGAACTAATGCATTTACAAGATACAACAGCACACGTTGATCAAGAATGCTATAAATTATTATGCGTAAAATCAATTTTCTGGGCTGTGGGGGGTAGAATTGATGCTTAAGAAGGGGACGTCTCCTACCAATATAAATCACTAATTCTATGAGGCAATTGTTTTATTCTGATGATCCCATAAATAACTTCTAATCTACATGTTTAATACATGGCTATATGGTGGGGGGAAAAAAACAAGATCTGACTTTTCTAAGTAACCACTATACCGCAAACATTTTTTATACTGATGACAACATGAATATTCCACAAATTTAGAAGTATCAAACTCTTAAACTGGCTTCATTGCTGTTTAAAAGTATGACATATTTGTGGTTTAAAAAAATATCAGAGATGGTCTATCTAATCAAAATATTTAATATTTTCAAAACATAATCTTATCCACAAACATTTTAATGAATCTCTATTTTTAAAATTAAAATCTAATCTATTTTTTAGTATAAATTATTACATGTAGGATATACTTTGATATTTATAGAAATATTCTATTTATAGATATATTTAGAAATATATATTTATTGTCGTTTTAAACTGCTATTTTCATATATTTTGCATTGCTTCATTAAATTTCTTAAATAAGTTCATGAGTCTCTTAAAGAATGAGTATGTACTCTGTGCACTTGGTAATTTGATCTTTATTTTTATAGCCAGTTAAATACTATATTCCTAAAGAATCAGAGCACTTGCTTTCAAAGATGATGGCTTCTTACTGCAAAACTGAATGATGTACACACTTAGGTCAAATTCAGAATTATAGTTGTTAAGTTTTTTATGTGCATTACTATTGAGTATGATTATTATATCGTTTGTCATTAACATTAAATATAAGCAATCTAAAAGCTTCCGCTAAACTATTGTTTATGGCTTTGTTAATTATTTAAGTGTAACTGAATCTATCAGAAACAATGTTTTATACAGCCCAAATACTTCCAAATAAAAAGGTATCATTTTACCTGTGTCCTGAATTGTGGAACTTAGTCTAAAATTCCACAATTTTTCATTTTAATTATGAGAAGAAGCTGTGAATTCTTGTTTGACATGCAGCTATGTGTTTGTCCTTTCTAATAAATCTTCAACTTTGTGTCATAAAATTATCTATGCCAAAATCCCACAATATGTGGGAATGGTTTCTTTTAAAAAGTCTGTAGCATTGATGCATACCTGCCCCAAAATTTAAATTGTATTTTAAGTATTACTTGCATTAGATCTTCATATCTTAAAGACACTTTAATTTTTAAAACATAAGTGTTTTAAGTATTATTTGCAATAAATCTTCATATCTTAAAGACAATTTATTTATAGTGGAGAAAAATTAATCATTCTTCTGTTTCAGAAATTACATTTGAAAAACATTTTTTACCTTATATATTTATAGGGACATCTTGATTTTTCCAGCATTAACTTCAATTAATTGCATTATGAATATCAACCCATTTGATTTCAGTACAATAAAGTTCCAAGCTAAAATGGTTTACTTGTAAGTATTTAAAGCAACCAAAATACTTTGGCAGCTTTATGTATATCTCCTCATTGACCAACCACCTGACTGACAGCTGTCAACTGTCCCTGGGCCAAATGTAACCCAGTAAAGATAAAAATTACCTATTACTCATCCCTGTTGATAATACCTGGTGCCAGCAGGTTTTCAAAAAGGAATAACTAGACTGGAGATAAAAAAGAAGTAAGTGGGAATCAATGGAGAACCGCCATTTCTCTTCGTCATTTCCCCTTCCTTTTCTTGTTAATCTCATTTTCCTTGATGCCCATATCTTCCACCTACAAAGAGTTAGTTTCCATTAAGGAAGTTCCAGAGTATGTAAAAAGTCTGTGTCTAAGAAAATACTGGGCAGACAGTTCATCATGATGCCACATATTGCTTTCAGTAATATCTAATTGAGCTTATAAACTCTTTAAGTATGCAAGGAAGCTTTGAAACTTTAAAATTCAAATTTTTAAAGAAAATAAAACTGAAGACCAAAAATGAAATAGACCCAAGGTCAAAAGGTGGGAAGCTGGGGTAGGTCTCCCAACTTCATATCCAGTGATTTTTTTTCTGTTAGACTTTAAACATGTGGACTGTCAAACTATAAGTAAAAATGATCACGTGGAAAGTTAATGTGAGTTACGTACCTTTGAAGAACCCTTTTTAGTCAACAAACTTAATATCTTATTAGGGAAATACACATTTTTGTCAGAGCCTATTAAAATGTAGTTCTGAAAAAATCAAGAACAGAAACATATTAAAACACCTATGGTACAAACTCTTTTTAAGATTCTCTTTACCACACAAATGGACTTCCAAACTGGAAGTTTTTAGGAATGTATATGAAATAGCAGAAATTAAAAAACAATCAGTGTGGTGGTGCCTGTGGCTCAACCGAGTAGGGCACCGGCCCTATATGCCAGAGGTGGAGGGTTCAAAACCCAGCCCCAGGCAAAAACTGCAAAAAAAAAACAATCAATGGCTATACATATGTTTAGAAGATAAATGTAGAAAATCAAAAAACACAGATTGGAATTTTTTGAAAGATCAGGAAATGATTAAAAATACTAAATATAAACACCTAAGCATGCATGTACTTGAGTGCAGAATACATCAAACAATTCTTATAACTAACTTGTCAACTGACTAGCTTGCTCAGGTGTGCACGTGTGACGTGTGGTGTGTGCACATTATCAAACCTCACAGGATCCCAGAGCCACCTCTGTGTTTCCTCCTAACCGTTCAGAAATTCTACCATTCAATAATCCTGTGTTAACATAAATTAATTAATTTAAATACTTATTAGTTCTATTAATAAGTATAGTATATTTATATGATTTGTTAATAATGCTATATATACAATATACTGATCAGTTAAGATCATGAAAATATTAATACACATATTTAAACCAAATACTTTTCTTTTTTTTTTTTTTGCAGTTTTTGGCTGGGGCTGAGTTTGAACCCACCACCTCCAGCATATGGGGCTGGCGCACTACTCCTTTGAGCCACAGGTGCCACCCTAAACCAAATACTTTTCTTCTGGCTCTCTAGAAAAGAAATAATTTAACTGAAATCTACCATATTCTGAACTTAAAAAAAATTATTGTAGTCCTGAGCAGTACTCCCTGGTGAGAAGTATTAGCTTTAAAACCCAGATGTGCAAATTAATCAGAAAGAAAAAACAAGGGGTAAAGCTCACAACATTGATGGAGGATATGGCAGGAAACTGTGGCCAAGGTTTCACTGCAAGGGACTGGTCCAAAGTAATCAACAGTCCTGTGACTAAAACTATTTAGCAACTAAATTGTATATCTAAATTTACAAATGTATTTGCTCATTCCATTCCATTTAGCCCAAACAAAATTAGTCATTAATCAGAAATCCATTTAACAAAGGGCAGTAACAGTGTGGGAATCAATTACAAGCGAAATAATAAGTAAACAGTATCATTTCTAACACTTGAAAGACATGGGTGTCAAAGCGAACTGTGCCACCCCCACCCCCCAAAAAAAGAAATCATAAGATTTTGAAGTTCAACCATTGTCTCTCAAAAAGGCCCCTTGTCTGCTTTGGAAAGATGATCATTAGAGCTGAAGGCTCTATCCAAAGAGCACCAGAGCAGAAATAGGAAGATCCAGACTGCTCAGAGGTTAAGTCATTTAACCCCTGTGACGGAACTGAATGGATGATACCTTTTGCTGAGTAATGCACAAACCACAGAAAAGGACGTTTCAGTTATCCAATGGAAGGTGTTTTTTGTTTCATGTGAAGAAGTCTCAAAAGAAATGGGAACCATTATTGGTGGGTTCCGCCTGCAATGGCGTACTCTGCCTTTGCCCATTGCTATAAGTAGCCCACCGTGCAGGCATTCCAAATATTTGAATCTGACACCAGTATCTAGCCTGTGAAGTGAGTGGGCAAAACAAAATCACTCTGCAATACACTACCAACCAGCAGGACACATTTTTTTTTTTTCCACTCGGGTAGTCTGGTAACATAATGTGAAAAGTCTCAGCCTCAAAATTATATTATCACGCGAAGCTTTGAACTTTTCAGTATGCATTGTGAAGCTGAGTTGACAGAATTTCATGGTCATTTAATATTTTTAGCTCTACAAAATGGAAGAAAATTTTTCACATTAAAAAGATACTCCACACACACACTGTTGTAAGCCAGCATGAGAATATGTTTGTTTTTATCAGGAAAAAAAATGTCGGTATAAGAAACGGGAGCATCAAAGAACCCCAATTCTGAAGTGCTAAAAATCCCTAGTTCCAAGAGAAGTTAACAACAGCAGATGAGCATGGAGGGAAGTTAAAGGCTAAGAGTATGTACGGACGGCCCTGTTGCCAGAGACGGCAATGTTGTGAAGGCCGTCCATGGATCAGCAGACAGCAGTAAGTCCTGAGATCATAGGGAACACTGGCATCGACCGAAAGTCCCTCTACCGAGAAGCCACATGACTGAAGTGATCGTGACCAGCACTACTCCCATTTTGAAGGATCCTAGACCTACAAGCAGCAGGCAGTCACCAAAGCAGTTTGTGGGTTTGTGGTCACTTGTCACCAATGGTAGAGTTGGTGATAAGTTACCAAAAAACAGATTCCATCCACGAAAAGGTAGGGGCTGTCCTTCAGATAAGTCAAGATGAAAAATCGTACAGAAATTTGACATGATGAGGTCCCCAGATTGCTTAATCTGTTTTTTAATTAAAACAGGCAGAGTATGTAGGCGGGTCTTTTTTTGTTGTTTACGATTTGAACCAAGACAGGCGGTGGAAAGATTTATATCCCTTTGAACTTTCATTCTCACTATTTTGAAAGGTGTGCGTGACTTTTTAAAAGTTCCACTAAGTTCGTTAAGATTAGTTGCGAGGACAGGGGTGAGTGACGAATGAGACAAACAAGGATGGCATTAGAAGGACTTCATGGGGCTCAGGCTCCCCTCACCCTAAGACAGCGGCTTGAAGACAAGTCCTAAGGGAGACCTCAGGAGCCTGTTCAAATGCGGATTCCTGAGACTGCGGCTCAGTGAGCCTGAGGTGGGGCCCAGGAATCTGCATTTTAACATGCACACTGGAGGATTTTGAGGCACACTGATAAACTGTTCTCATTTGACTGTTGACGCCCTTACAAAAAGTCTTCTCTTGTTAAAAGTGAAGAAAATTAACACTCAGTGATTCCAGGTTCTGAGAGGCCAAAGAAAGAACAGGGACATGGCTAGAGATTTATCTGTTCCTTTTTACATATTGTCTGATATAATTAAGCACTAGTGTGGTTAAGTAGTTTTTAATTATTTTATGTGGGTTAGCAAATGATAAGCATCAGCAAATACTAGTGAAGAGCCAAAAGTCATCCTCAAGTTTTACTTGAGCTTAAAGTAATAAATACTACAGCTTGAAATAAAATAAAATGGCTTCAGCTGATGTCTCAAATGAGCCATTTAAATAAAACACAGACAGTGCTTATTATGAGAGGTATGAGAGCATGCACATTTAACTAGTTTAGAATATTCAACTAATCATCCTGACTTGGGGAGTTTAAGAAGTTTGAAAGGTTCAGTTAGTGTGAGGGAAACCACAGGCTTTATTCTCCTTGGGCAAGTTATTTTGTAGCCATAGATTACACAGACTAGAATCTCACTGGCAATGTGTGGATGGCTGAAGATAAATCCTTCACAAATACTCCACACACAGCACGAGCACGGGCCTTCCTCACTGTGAGTTAGCCATCAGTGTAACTAAAGAGTCAATACAGGGTATCCAGAAAGTTAAAATAGACAACTATTTTAAATCACTATGTAATGATTAATAACAAAAATAATCGTAGCAATTCTCCTGGAACCATATTATCTATAGCATGCATCATCAATTGTCTGGAAATAAGCTACTCTGATAGGGTGTTATAAGGTGATTCTAATACATTGAAAAAAAATTAATAGTAACCTATGGTTCTGAAATAGGAAATGTAACTTTTCAAAGCAAAAGGAAAAAAACCTATTAATACTAGTTGTGTACGCGTGTGTGGCTTTACTGAGCTTACAAATGCTAATAATTTACAACTGAAAATGAGACAAGCAGAAAAGACAAAGGAAGGAAATGGGAAAGATGGAACCAAATCTATTGGTTAGCTATTTGCCTATTGATAAAGGTGTCATAAGCAACAAGAAAGCTGCAGAATGTTTCTTACATTGCTAGTGGTCAAAATCTTTTATGTAGTCTTATTTTACCTTTCTTAATCTTTCTGAGTGATGATTTTTCATTAAAAAAAAAGGCATTCCATTTGCTCTGGATGTCCGATATTTACAAGTTTAAGGCCATACAAAGTTGGCCTACACGTGTTTACCAACCCCAGATGTGTACGTCAGAAGATGCTTTGGCTGTGATTTCACAGAGATCTGCCCTCCAGTCCTAAACGCCTCCTTAACTCTTCCAAATTCTTCCCTTCACCCACAAAGGAGCACATAACGCCCTTGACAAGGTTCTTACATTCTCTCTTCAAGACATTTCTGGAGAAACAATCGCTAATTACACCTCTAGTGGCTTTTGGGGAGTAGAAGGGAGTGCACTTAGGGTAAGTCTGAGTGACAATTAGGTCGCTATGGCACAAGGGACACCCAGCAACCGTGCACTTTATACTGCAAAGAGGCAAGAGAAAAAGAGACCAAACAGGTACCAACATGTACTATGTGTTTTTTTAAAGGATACAAATTTTCAAGGAGCAGCAGGGTATTTTGCAGATGGAGTTCATCTTCCCAAGCCAATGTTTTCAGACACAGTACAGGTTGTTCAAGTGAGAGCCAGGCTTTCCATTTACTTGTTTGCAAGGCTTTTATCTCTCTGTGGACAAATGAAGCCACCGACAAGCTGAAAGTTCTCCCTAAAACACCTCCTGACCGACAGCAGGGAGCGTGTGAAAGAGGGGATATGCCCATGGGGTAGGAAATCCTCTCAGAAACCTTGAAGGGAGGTCAAGTAACACTACTGCTCCTGGCTCCGGGATTAAGCCCTGGAGTGGCCAGTTCCTCGGACAGAACAGAGCTGGAGAGAATTTGGGGACACAAAGGGGCAGCTGAGGGATGAAAGGGCGTTCCTTGTAGGTCACATCAGTGGAAGGCCCTGAGGAGAAAGAAGCACTCACAAAGGAGCTCTTATCGATTGTGGAAATTGCCGCTGGGTGAGTGGAGCCTGCAGGGGTGAAGAGGGCCGGGAAGGTGAGCGGAGGGGAGGGGAGCACGCCAGGGGGACTCAGCAACTCCACAGCCGTGCAGATGCCACACAGTGAGGAGGGGAAAACTCACGGGTCCTAGGAGGCCACCAACTCTGCATATTTATGCTGTGGTTCCTTAGATCTAAGTGTGAGATTATGTAATCCATAGGCATTTTAGAAGACATCTGAGGTAACTAAAAAATAAAATCTTGAAGCCTTGGCTCAGCGCCTGTGACTCAACAGGCTAAGGCGTCAGCCATGTACACCTGAGCTGGTAGGTTCGAATCCAGCCTGGCCCACCAAACAACAATGACAGCTGCAACCAAAAAATGGCCGGGCGTTGTGGCGGGCGCCTATAGTCCCAGCTACTTGGGAGGCAGAGGCAGGAGACTCTCTTGAACCCAGGAATTGGAGGTTGCTGTGAGCTGTGATGCCACAGCACTCTATCCAGGGTGACAGCTTGAGGCTCTGTCTCAAAAAAAAAAAAACTTGAAGCCTTATTGTGGGCAAATAGAATATAATATAATATCCTCCCTAAATCTGACAGAATCCACTAAGAACCCCAAGAAAGTTTCTCTGAAAACAATATTACTTGGAATACTGACAGGGGCAATACAAATCCGCAAATTATCATTTCAAAAATATAAGACCTATTGGTATAATATATAGAGGGTAGCCATGAAATTAAATCGCACATGAACTTTATGGTGACCCTGTGTTTATTTAATCAACAAACTATCCTAAATATGCTTTATATCTATTTTAAATATGAAAT
>CAUYRH010156634.1:0-16032 GCA_963574655.1 Perodicticus potto | reverse complement strand
CCTCAAGCTGTCACCCTGGATAGAGTGCTATGGCATCACAGCTCACAGCAACCTCCAATTCCTGGGCTCAAGCGAGTCTCTTGCCTCGCCTCCCAAGTAGCTGGGACTGCAGGCGCCCGCCACAACGCCTGGCCATTTTTTGGTTGCAGCCGTCATTGTTGTTTGGCGGGCCCGGGCTAGATTCGAACCTGCCAGCTCAGGTGTACGTGGCTGGCGCCTTAGCCCGCTGAGCCACAGGCGTCGAGCCCAACATCCATTCTTAATTAAAAAAAAATCTTAGAAATGTAGAAATAGAAGGAAATATCCAAAACCTGTTAAGGAGCATTTGTGAAAAATTTACAACTAATATCATATTTAAAAATGAAGGACTGAATTCTCTCCCAATTGATCCATAGATTCAAGGCAATCTCAATCAAAATCCCAACAGGATTTTTAGAGAAACTGAGAAGCAGATTCTCAAGTTCATACAGAAATGCAAAGGACCATAATAAGCAAAGCAATTTCCTTTTCCTTTTGTTTTTTTTGAAGACAGAATCTCACTTTGTCATCCTTGGTAGATATCCTTGGCATCACAGCTCACAGCAATCTCAAACTCTTGGGCTCAAATGATCCTCTTGCCTTCAGCTTGCCAAGTAGCTAGGGCTACAGACACCCACACAATGTCCGTCTGTTTTTAGAGATGGGGTCTCGCTCTGGCTCAGGCTAGTCTCTGAGCTCAAGTAATTTACTTGCCTTGGTTTCCCAGAGTGCTAGGATTAAGGTGCAAGCCACCATGTCTGGCCCCAAACAATTTTTAAAAACAATGTTAAATTTAGGCTTGGCACCTGTAGCACAGTGGTTATGGCACCAGCCACATACGCTGAGGCTGGCGGGTTCGAACCTGGCCTGGGCCAGCTAAACAACAACAGCTACAACAAAAATAGCTAGTCATTGTGGTGGGCACCTATAGTCCCAGCCACTTGGGAGATTGAGGCACAAGAATCGCTGAAGTCCAAGAGTTTGAGGTTGCTGTGAACTCTGATGCCACCACACTCTACTAATGGCGACATAGTGAGACTCTGTCTCAAAAAAAAAAAAAAGAATACAAGTTTACTCTGGGAGGCTGAGGTGAGTGGACTGCCTGAGCTCAGGAGTTGGAGACCAACCTGAGCAAGAGTGAGACCTTGTCTCTAAAAATAGCTGGGTGCTGTGGCAGATGCCTATAGACCCAGGTACTCAGGGTAGGGACTGAGGGAAGAGGATTGCTTGAACCCAAGAGTTTGAGGTTGCTGTGAACTATAAAGTCGTGGCACTCTCTACCATGGGCAACAAAGTGAGACTCTGTCTAAAAAAGAAAGAAAAAGTTGGAGGACTAACATTACCTGATTTTAAAGCTTACTAAATGGCCACAGAAATCAAGATAGTGTGGTATTGGCATAAGGCAGACAAATATATCAATAGAACAGAACAGAAAGCCCAGAAATAAACCCTCCAGTCAATGGGTAACTGACTGTGACAAAGGTGCAAAGGCTTTTCTACAGAGGAAAGATAGATTTTTTCACAAATGGTGCTTTGAATATTCATATGCAAAAAAGCTGGATATGTATGTTGCACCACTTAACACCATTAAGTAAAGTTATATAAAAAAACTAAGTGTAAAACTTAAAACTATTATAAGTTATGGAAAAATACAAACAGGAAAAAAAACCTTTCTGATCTTGGTTTAGGCAAAGATTTCTTATATATAACAGTAAAAGGAAAATCCATAAAAGAAAAATTGATAAACTGGACTTCTTCAATATGAAAAACTTTTGTTCTTTGAAAGATATAATAAGTGGGGCTCGGCGCCTGTGGCTCAACGGGCTAAGGCACCAGCCACGTACACCTGAGCTGGCGGATTCGAATCCAGCCCGGGCCCGCCAAACAACAATGACGGCTGCAACCAAAAAAATGGCCGGGCGTTGTGGCGGGCGCCTATAGTCCCAGCTACTTGGGAGGCGGAGGCAGGAGACTCGCTTGAGTCCAGGAATTGGAGGCTGCTGTGAGCTGAGATGCCACGGCACTCTACCCAGGGTGACAGCTTAAGACTCTGTCTCAAAAAAAAAAAAAAAAAAGAAAGATACAATAAATATCTTTTCTTTTTATTTTTACAAAAAAAACACCTTTTTTTTCTTTCCAGTCTAAATTATGGCTGACCAGCTTGGTGGCTCATGTCTGTAAACCTAGCACTTTGGGAGGGGGAGGAAGGGGAGGATCACTCAAGGCCAGGAGTTTGAGATCAGCCTGGGCAACATAGCGTGATCCCATGTCTATAAAATAAATTTTTTAAAAATTAGCCAGGCATGGTGGCATGTGCCTATAGTTCTAACTATTGGGGAAACTAAGGCAGGAAGTAACAGAGTGAGACCCTATTTCTTAAAAATGTTTTTAAAGTTTATTTATTTAAAATTTATTTTTTAATTGACAGAAATCATATGTATATGTATGGTATACAACATGATATTTTTAAATATGTATACATTATAGAATGGATAAATTGAGCTAATTAACATATGTATTACCTCACATACTTATCATTAAAATGTACTCTTAGTGATTTTCAAGTATACAATACATTGTTATTAATTATAACAGTTAAGTAATTTAGCTGTAAAAAAGAAAAAAAACAGTTAAGAGAATGAATAAGCCACAGATTCAGAAAAAATATTTGTAAGGTATATATTTTATAAAGGATTTATATCCAGATACACAAGAAATTTTCAAAACTAAAAAATGAAAATACAAATAATTCAATTTTAAAAGATGGGGAAAAGACTGAAATAGATACTTTACCAGTGAAAACAATACAAATAGTAAATAAGCACATGAAGGGACATTCGATATCATTAATCAATAAGGAAATGAAAATTAAAACTAATTAAATATTACATACCTCTTAAAATGGCTAAAAGTAGAAAGACTGGCCATACCAAGTTGTTGGTGAAGATATGGAGCAATGGGAGCTCTTACACATTTGTGGAATGTAAAATGGTACGACCACTTTGGAAAACACTTTGGCAGTTTTTTCAAAAGTTAAATATACATCTATACAGCCCTTCCATTCCTAGCACTTTATCAAAAAGAAATGAAAGCATACGTCTACACAAAGCCTGTACATGAATGTTTGTAACAGCTTTATTTGTAATAGTCCATAACTAGAAACAACACAAATGTTCATCAACAGATAAATGGATAAAATGAAGTGTGGTGTGTGGACGCACCACACACACACAATGGGATACTATTCAGTAATAAAAAGGAATGAACCATCAATACACACAACAATATGAATAAATCTCAAAATAATCACACTGAGTGAAAGAAACCAGCCCCCCAAAAGTAAACGCTGTATGATTTCACTTATGTAAAATTTCGGAAAATATAAAACAATTTTAGGACAGAAAGCAGATCAGTGGTTAGGGGGCAGGAGTAGGGAGGAGTGGAAAGGTTAGGCAGAAGTTACAAAGTGGAATGAAAAAAATTGGGGGGTGATGAATACGTTTGTTATCTTGATTGTGGTAATGCTTTCATGGGGGAATTCACATGTCAAAACTTACCTATTTATACATATCAAATATATGCAGTTTATTGTACATCAATTACACTTCAATAAAGCTATTTAAAAAAACAAAATATAACACTATGCCAAATGAAACAATAGAGGAATAAACAAAGAAATAAACGTAAAAAAAATCAAGTCTGTTTCCACATTATCTCTGTATTTCCTGTTTTCATTATAAAAAGAGAGGGATATAACATAACATCTGTTCCATGCCCCAGAGTGCACTTTGCTGTCTCAGAATACACGCTCTTGGTTGTGGGAGTGGGGATGGATCAATTCAAAACTATCAATTCCCATAAGAAAAACAAGTTAAAGTGCAAGCACCATTAATAACAAGGATTTAATTGAAAAGTAAGAACTTATCATCCTTATGAAGGAAAGCAGATTATCAGTATTTTTGTTTTATGGAATATCATTTTGTTACTAAATGAATGGAAGGACTTGGAAACCTCTGTTCTAATAATAACTAACAGTAAATGAGCACTGAGTATTTGCCATCTCATTTAATCTTCAAAATAACCATACCACTTCATATATAAAGCTTACAGGGTAAAATATTTGTCTAAGATCACACAATAATTAAATGGCAGAGCTTAAATCTAAGTCTGTATGATTTGAAAACTCATGCTCTTAGCTACACTTCATAGAATGTTCTGGTGGATAGTTTTATAGAGTGCCTCGTAGCTGTCTTTTTTAAAAAACTAAGATTATATGGGTGGACTTTACATGAAATAGGGATAAGAAACAAAAGCTACTCTAGCTATAAAAACACATTAAAATGTGGCCAAAATGGCCACTGATTAATTCATGAATTAACCTTTGATAATAAAAGTTATGAATGTAAACCAAAAACCTTATAATTCAATAACCTAAATAAAGTTCTGTTTGTATCCTAATATCCCAGTTCTCATCCAAGCAAAAAGACTTTTCTAAGTTATAGCCTATGTTCATGTGATCCTTACCAAAAATCTTAACTACCTACTCCATTCCTTAAAGTTCTTCCTAGAAACTATCAAAATGGGATCATTTTTGAGCAAAGAACTGTTAGGTCCAGGCTTCTGGATGCCAAAGAATGTTTCAATGTGAATCCATTTAAGACCTCAAATGTCTGTTATCAAACAAATTGATTTTTTTTTTAAAGGCAAATACTCTTGGTTGCAGCCGTCATTGTTGTTTGGCGGGCCGGGCTGCACTCGAACCCGCCAGCTCAGGTGTACGTGGCTGGTGCCTTAGCCAGTTGAGCCTCAGGTGCCGAGCCAACAAAGGCAAACACTCTTGATAGGCTTATCAGTATAGGACAATATTTGGTGATTGCTAAGTTCAATTTTACCTTCCTCATTTCAAAATAGCTTTTATAATAATCTGTTCCCAGAATAGGTAAATGATCAAAAGCAGATATTAGACTCTGGACTTACATGAAGTGAATTTATCATGTTCTTGAGACAGAGCACCTTCTATGGCAACTGTTTTTTTTTTTATATATTTGGCACTGTCATAGATCTTTATAATTATTTCAAGAATTTTTTTTGGAAAAGTAAATTATCTGTTGTTTCAACACATACGCATACGTAACACTTAGATTTCTTTTTTATTTTTTAACCCCTGATGGCTGAAAAACTCATAATAGTTAAACCTATAGCAGGACACATTACACAATCTCAAACTCCAAATATACTTTAATAACTTTGTCATGTCTACAACATTTCTTTCTGCCTATAAATCTTCTTGCTTGGAATTTTGCAATGGCCTTTGGCCAAAAACAACAAAGTTTTATTCTAGGCTTTAAAAGAGTCATACCTGTTTTATGATTGAGGTATCAGTGGAAAGGAATTTAAGACTCTTTAAGCTAATTCTACATGAAAGTCATAATACTTACTATTTGTCGCTGCATAAGCTATTTCAAGAATGCTTTAAAATAAAATGATACCAATAAATGCAGGGTAGATTCTATGTAGTCATAGTCAAGTATGGTTTTTTTATGAAATAGAAGATGTGCAGATATAACACACCTAGTGTGGAAGATCCAAAAAAAGCTATTTAATCTAAATTTTATTAGCAGTTAAATATATTTTCCAGATTTTAAAAATGGCCATTGATAAAGTTTCCTTCATGCTCCTGTGGAGCAGTCACAGGCTATGCTAACCTGTGTGGTTCTGCTCTGGCTTCCCGCAGACAGTTCATGAACAATGTAATTTGATTACACCGCAGACGGTATTCCTACAGGGTTCTCATTCATGAAATTAAAGTGGCCACAGGGAAAGACTCATAAAGAACATTTTTTGCTGATGTGATTCCTTCTAACACAGAAAGTCACTTTATATAAAGCTCATTTAAGGCCAAACACAGTATAAAGGGTCTCTGTAACAATTAGGCTTGTAATATACAAGATGCTGAAACTTTGTTTTCTATTGGCTTTCCTGGTTCTATGCCAAACATGTCTTGAATACAAACTTGTGCTGGCTGTATCAGAAGAGTGAGGAGGTTTTGGGGGAGAAAAAGAACATAAGTAAGGGGGCTCTAGAAGGGTGTAGCTGCAATCTGGCACTTTGCAGAAATTGTGGAAAACGAAGCTCTTTTACAATTCATTTTTTTTTTTTCAGACAGTCTCACTTTGTCACCCTTGGTAGAGTGCCACAGCATCACAGCTCACGGCAACCTCAAACTCTTGGGCTCAAGCGATTCTTTTGCCTTAGTCTCCTGAGTAACTGGGACTACCGGCACCTGCCACAATGCCCAGATATTTTTAGAGACAGGGTCTCACTCTGGCTCAGGCAATCTACCTGCCTTGGCTTCCCAGAGTGCTAGGATTACAGGAATGAGCCACCATGCCTGGCCTACATTTTTAACTCTATGTGTAGGATCCACTTACAAGCAATGATAACTTTATAATACAAGGTAGCCATAAAGTTCATGTGCAATTTTAAATTGTACACTATTTTAAATTGCACATAAACGTTATGGCCACCTTGTATATCCCTTAAGAAACCCAACCCTTGGGTGGCGCCTGTGGCTCATTGAGTAGGGCGCCAGCCCCATATACTGAAGGTGATGGGTTCAAACCTGGCTTCAGCTGAACTGCAAAACAGAAAAATAGCTGAGCGTTGTGGCGGGCGCCTGTAGTCCCAGCTACTCAGGAGGCTGAGGCAAGAGAATCGCCTAAGCCCAGCAGTTAGAGGTTGCTGTGAGCTGTGTGACGCCACGGCACTCTACCGAGGGCAATAAAGTGAGACTCTGTCTCTACAAAAAAGAAAAAAAAAAAAAAAAGAAAGGAACCCAACCCTTGCCAGAGAAGTGACAGTGAACCATATAGTTTTGGTCAGAGATGCATGGTTGAAGAATTGAAGAATAGATTTCATGTTCGGACAAAAGTCTATTTTGAAGGCGAGGAGGGGAAAAAAAATTTCACTGAAAGCAAAACAGAAAGGGAAAAGCAATCATAGCTATCTAGGATAAAGATCAAAACCTTTCGACTTACTAAGCATGAATTCGGAACTAATATAAAAAGGAAGAAAATTAGTAAGCTGTCACATTTTATTCCAAAGAGTCCAACTGGCATTGTTAAGCAAAAGCTGCAGAAATAATGCAGTAAAATCTTGATATATGTGCACAGACCAAAACAAATAACAACAAAAAAAGAAAACAAAACAGAGCTACCACACAAAATAAAAGGTTCATTTTAACTTCTAGAATCTGGTGTGGCAGTTGCTTTTCTCAAAGTACTGAAACAATTTTAACCCTAGCTGCCACTTATTTTATCTAACAATCAATTGCTAAAGATGTGTCACTTCTGGTGAGGCTCTTTGTGTTTGCCTAAACTGCATAAAGTTTCAGCCTCAGAATAAATTTATCACTTACAGACCACACACAGACTACATACAACACTTGTGCCTGATTCTGAATGGTATCTTGTATCAAAATGCTCCCTTAATTATAGCTCCTGCTTCTCAAACTACCTTTTCAAATTGGCAGAAGCGTCTATAGTAACCAAAACTGGATTAATGCAGAAAAAAATATATTTTAGGAAAATATGTCCAACAAGCACCTAAGCACCTGTTAACACTAAAGCCAGAAGGCAGAATGTGCCGCAGAGCACCAAGAATAGATGTTAATCTTGGTAGTTCACAGCATTCACTCTGAAGTATTATAAGCATCTTCTGAAGCATCATTCCACAGTGGCGCAATTATTTCACTTGTTCAACACAGGTTTATTGAGTATCTCCATGCCAGGCACTATGCTGGGTGCTGAGGGTACGATGATTAGCAAATAGACACATAAAGTGATAGTGATATAGGTTTGTGTACTTTCTAAGGCTGAAAAGTAGAGAGGTTATATTGCTAAAACTATAAAAGGGAAACCAGTGATCCTCTGACTTTTCTATTAAAAGGCAGCCATCCTCCTACCCCTACGCCTATTGTAAAGTGACCGAGGTAGATAATACCTGGGAGAAAGAAGTGAGAATAACAACAGGCAATTAGGGATGAGAATCAGGAATGAACTCAAACTTTCCCCAATCCTCTCTTTTCTTTTCTCTTCATTGATGAGATAAAAAAGGGATACGAAATGGGAGGGTATCCTGGGATTAAGGAGATTAGGACTAGTGGTAATAATGGGACTAGGTTGTAAGAAATAGAATAGGGTTTTCAGGGACTCACAAGGAGGGGTAAAGAAATCATCAAGAATTAACAAAAAGGGAAGGCTTATCAGTGTGGCAGAGGTGAGTCACCAACTAGAGTGAACATTTACATATTATATATGTTGGTAAGAGAGTCATTAAAAAATTAATGACTGCTGAGAATACACTGGAGACATCCATTCAAATGACAACTACTAACTGCTCCTTGGATATGGGTACATGATAGGTACTGATAGCATATAAATAAAAGGAAAAGAAGAAATGAATCCCACACCACTGGAGTATTTACAATGTCATCATACAAACTGTAAAGTTGCACATACAAATTTTAGCGGTTTTTTTATTTTTATTTTTTGAGATAGAGTCTCACTCTGTTGCCCTGGGTAGAGTCCTGTGGTGTCATAGCTCACAGCAATTTCAAACTCCTGGGCTTAAGCAATCTTGCCTCAGCCTCCCGAAAAGCTGAGACTACAAGTGCCAGCCACTATGCCTGGCTAGTGTTTCTATTTTTGTAGAGAAGGGATCTTGCTCTTGCTTAGGCTGGTCTCGAACTCCTAAGCTCAAGCAATCCACCCGCCTCAGCCTCCCAAAGTGCTAGGATTACAACTGTGAGATACTGCGCCTGGCCTATAAAAATACTAGTTATTAATCATTTATTCTTATTACAGAGAAGGAAGCTTTGCTCCAGACCTTGGTTAAGGCCACATAGTTTACTTTAGTGGCATGACAGGCAAAGACTCAGGCAATGAGTCTTTTCTAACATATGTGACCATGACCAGGCATGGATCAAAGCCATAAATATGTGATGTCCAGGGAAGCCATGAGATAGACTCTCTCCCCCAACATCAGAAGAGGACTGCCTAATGCACTCTGGAGAAACAAAATCACCAGAGCTCACTTATTATATTTCACAAAGCCATAAGGGAAAACAGAAAAGGAGTAGTTTCAGTGATTAATTACCAAAACTTTGAGGCATATATAATTAAACAGAAGTATCCATTTTTTAGAATCAGCCTTAAAAGACATAAATGTTACTACTCTAAACTTAACAGTTATAGAAATAATTGTATAGATGTTACTTTTATCACAGTTGTAAATCCCAGAGTAATTCAAGAAAAGACTACTCAAATAGGACCAACTGAACACACATATTCTAAATCAATGTGGGAAGAGAAAAAAGAAGAAAAATGAAAGAAGAGAAAAGTTAGAATTTTTATATAAACTCTACTGAATGGTTATTGTTGACTACAGATGAAATCACTGATTCTCTAAGCTAAGCCATCAAGAATGGTGATGGGAGAATGATCTTTGTTGCTATTAAAAAACTTCAACAAGGGCGGTGCCTGTGGCTCAGTGAGTAGGGCGCTGGCCCCATATACCGAGGGTGGTGGGTTCAAACCTGGCCTTGGCAGAACTGCAACAAAAAAATAGCCAGGCATTGTGGCAGGTGCCTGTAGTCCCAGTTACTCGGGAGGCTGAGACAAGAGAATCGCCTAAGCCCAGGAGCTGGAGGTTGCTGTGAGCTGTGAAGCCATGGCACTTTACCAAGGGCGACAAAGTGAGACTCTGTCTCTAAAAAAAAAAAAAACAAAAAAAAAACCAAAAACTTCAACAAAAGGCTTGGCGCCTGTAGCTCAGCAGCTAGGGTGCCAGCCACATACACTGGAGCTGGCAGGTTCTAACCTGGCTTGCGCTTGCCAAACAACAATGACAACTACAATCAAAATATAGCTGGGTGTAGTGGCAGGTGCCTCCTGTAGTCCCCGCTATTTAGGAGGCTGAGGCAAGAGAATCGCTTAAGCACAAGAGTTTGAAGTTTCTGTGAGCTGTGACACCACAGCACTCTACCAAGGGCGACAAAGTGAGACTCTGTCTCACAAAAGAAAAAAAAAAAAACAACTTCAACAAAGCAGATTCATAAGAACACATGAAATACTGATACAAATGTCCCTTTTATTCAAAAAAAGAGCTAGGTTAATTTAGCAAAGCACTTTATAAGACTTGTATTAACGAATTTAAGATGTATACCAATACAACCTCTTACATAAAAATCTTCGGTATTTACTGTTTCACTTTGCAGGGACTATACTTCAGCATGATCAAGTCTCCCCTTTTTCTTTTTTGAGACAGGGCCTCAAGCTATCGCCCTGGGTAGAGTGTCGTGGCATCACGGCTCACAGCAACCTCCAATTCCTGGGCTCAAGCGAGTCTCCTGCCTCTGCCTCCCAAGTAGCTGGGACTACAGGCGCCCGCCACAACACCCAGCCATTTTTTGGTTGCAGCTGTCATTGTCGTTTGGTGGGCCCGGGCTGGATTCGAACCCGTCAGCTCAGGTGTACATGGCTGGCGCCTTAGCCCATTAAGCCACAGGCGCCAAGCCAAGTCTCTCCTTCTTTGGACATTTCCCTTAGCCTTTTGGGAGTGTCATTTTCCCACTACTCACATAAACACCCTTAATGTCTTTTATTTCCTATGCAAATCTGCTCTCAAGACACAGAATGGGCAAAATTCTTACCAAGGTATGAAGGAGTGGTGACACTTGAAAGGAGCATGCCCCCTTGTATTTTTTTAAATACACAGGACAGTTGCTGTATACCTCCTGCCCCAATACATGCACAATCTCCCCTATTCCCTTGCATTTTACAAGATATATATACTTAAACAAGAGTAAGAATTCTATTTTTTTCTCCTTTTTTTTTTTTTTGCAGTTTTTGGCCAGGGCTGGGTTTGAACCTGCCACCTCTGGCATATGGGGCTGGCGCCAGGGTCTTGCTTTGTTTCTCAGGCTGGACTTCAATTCCAAGGCTCATGTTATCCTCCTTCCCAGTCTTTGCAGGAGCTGGGACTATAGGTGGGTGCCATCTTTTCTACCAAAAGTAGAATTCATCCATGGATGTCTTCATGGAATCTTTGATCTCCTAAATATTATACCCTAAAATTTGACATTTGGAAGTATATATAAATTTTACTTCCATTTTATCCATGGAAGTGGGTCTTATCAAGTTCTAAGCATTTAGTATTTAAAAACAGCTAAGGTCCATTCAAGTAAGGAAATGAAGTTCAAGGTCTAGACATCAAGTAGAGAGACTAAGGGAATCATTCCTGAGGACAAAAAAGCTTTATTAGTGTCCCTGAAATCATACCACAGAGGTAGCTGCCGACAGCAAGTATAAATCTGTCCTCCCTTCAACTTGAGTGGCAACTACAGAAATAGCCTAGTTAAATAAATTACAACCAATGAAATGACTTTCAAAATGTATGAGGACTTCTCTCTCTCTCTCTCTCTTTTTTTTTTTTAACATACCTTTAAAGCTTCTATAACAAGGTCCCTTGCTTCAAGCTCTCCTTCAAGAATACTAAAAAGTGTCAGGAGTTCGGGCTTGCTGAGCTTTTCCAGGTTCATCCTGAAAGCCTAAAACAAAGAAAACAATCAGAAAATCTTCATATAATTAAAGAAAAAATAAACTGACACAGATAAGAGCAATTACAGCATAAAATGCTTTAAGAAAGGAGATGGTTACAATTATAGAGAAATATAAGAGCTTTCTGATGTTAATCACAAACTGAATAGTAAGAGAAAACAAAATTCACTTAAGGGGCTGAGCACTGTGGCTCACACCTATAATCCTAGCACTTGGGAAGCCAAGGTGGGTGGATTGCCTGAGGTCACAGGTTCAAGACCATCCTGAGCCAGATCGAGACCTCATCTCTAAAAATAGCTGGGTGTTGTGGCAGGCACCAGTAGTCCCAGCTACTCAGGAACTTGCTGAGGCAAGAGAATTGCTTGAGTCCAAAAGTTTGAGGTTGCTGTAAGCTAGGACACCAGGGCACTCTACTGAGGGCGACAAAGTAAAAAAGAAAAAAATAATTCGCTTTAATTATTGATTTCATCACCACTAACAAAGATCAGTTTTTTGTCATCTTTGTACCAAGCATATTTCGAACATTCTAGAAGGTCTCAGAAGAGAATTAGTCACTAATTTTATTTATTTATTTATTTATTCCCCAGAAGTTCAAGTAAAACTGTTATGATGAAAACTATTTCACTTAAAAATCATTAGACTGTATTGACGCAGCACAGAACCCCAAACCCATCCTTTCCTCTACCAAAAAAAAAAAAAAAAATCGTTAGCTGGAAATGATTTCCCAGTTTTAGACAACCAAATTCTAAAACTGAGGCTCAGTGCCTGTAGCTCAGCAGCTAGGGCACCAGCCACATATACTAGGGCTGGTGGGTTTGAACCCAGCCCAGGGCCTGCTAAAACAACGACAACTACAACAAAAAAATACTGGGTGTTGTGGCAGGCACCTGTAATTCCTAGCTACTTGGGAGGCTGAGGCAAAAGAATTGCTTAATCCCAAGAGTCAGAGGTTGCTGTGAGCTGTGATGCCACAGCACTCTACCAAGGGTGACATAGTGAAACTCGGTCTCAAAAAAACAAATGGAAGGAGACTCCGCCCTTTGGCTCCCCGCCTGGCCCCTGTGACCCCTGAGGCCCTGAGGCTGGCAATTCTGGTCTCCGGCTTCCTACTGGCTCCTGCGGCTCCAGACTGGGGATCAGTGGCTCTGCCCTCTGGTTCCCTGCCTGGCCCCTGTGACTCTTGAGGCTGGTGGCGATGCCGTCCAGCTCCCCTGGCTCCTGTGACCTGCACAGAGCAGTACCCCAGACTGGCAGCACCACCCCCAACAGTGGCAGCACAGCCCCTGACAGTTTTTTGTTTTTTTTTTTGGCCGGGGCCAGGTTTGAACCCACCACCTCTGGTATATGGGGCCAGCGCTCTACTCCTTTGAGCCACAGGTGCCGCCCTGCAGTCCCTGACAGTGGTAGCACTACCCCTGACAGTGGTGGCAGTTCCATGGTCCCTCCCATTGGGGTCAAATTGAGCTGCCAGTGGCACCCTGCTGCCTAGATGCTGAAGACCTTTTCAACTCTCCCACCTGATTGGTCTACCGGGACAATTGCTTTGGAACTTTTGACCTGGGTGAGTACCCCAGGACCCACCAAGGTTGTACCCTGGTTGTGTTGTTATGGGAGTGTGGGATTCTCCCATTCCAGTTGTCGTCTGTGGTGCAGTGGGGTGTCTTAGTTGCTTATTTATCTCTATGGCTGAGATTTCAGCCCAAAGCCACTGATTCACTAGGATTGGACAGATACTAGCTGAATACCAGTCAGCGCCATACAGCCCTACCACACCAAGCAAGTGCCCAGTTTCAGGCTGTAGTTCTGAATGGGATCTTTGCAAAGCTCTAAGGGAAAGGCCACTATCAACAGTCCCAGTTCTTTGGTAAAGGGCTGGTTAATTAGAACTCCAGGAGCCCTCAAGTCAATTTGACCTTGCCAGTTTCTCTAGCCAAATGGTAAAAAATAATTATGGGGTGCAATCAGCAGAAAAACTTTGGTGACATGAATAATCAGAGTATATCAAGTCACCCAAAGAATGACAAAGGAGACACAACAGAAGATCCCATTCATATACAAAAGGCTGAGATGTCAGAAATCGAATTCAGAATTTGGATTGCAAATAAGATTAACAGACTGGAGGTAAAGATGGAATAAGAAATTTAAGGAGTAATTCAGAAGTTGTCTCAAGAATTCAATGAATTCAAAGACAAAATCACCAAAGAATTTGACACATTGAGGCAGAAACTTGCAGCCCTCAACGATCTGAGAAAAACAGTAGAATCCCTCAGTGACAGAATGGAGCAGGCAGGAGAAAGGATCTCTGACACTGAAGACAAAGCTTTTGAATGCTCCCAAATGCTCAAACAGGAAGAGAAGTGGAGAGCAAAACTGGATCATTCCCTGAGAGAATTGTTGGACCACTCCAAAAGAGCAAACATCCGCTTCATAGGAATCCCTGAAGGAGAAGAAGATGGTCCAAAAGGCACAGACGTTCTACTCCAAGAGATAATTGAGGAGAACCATGGCAAGAGATACTGAAATTCAGACAGCAGACAGTTTCAGAACCCCAGCATGACTCAACCCAAATAAAGCATCTTCTAGACACATTGTAATTAACTTCACCAAAGTTAATATGAAGGAGAAAATCCTGCAAGCAGCCAGATATAAGAAAATCATAATCTACAAGGAGAAGAATATTAGAATGACTGCAGATCTTTCTGCTGAAACTTTTCAAGCCAGAAGAGGATGTTCATCAATCTTCAATCTCCTAAAATAAAACAACATTCAGCCCAGGATCCTGTATCCAGCTAAATTTGGCTTCATTTATAATGGAGAAGTTAAATACTTTAATGACATACACATGTTGAAGAAATTTGCCATAACCAAACCAGCTCTTCAGGATATCCTCAGAACCAACCTTCACAATGACCAGCACAATGCTCTACCACCAAAGTAAACTCACTCTGAAATTATTGACCAAAACCCAATTTCCACAGTGGTGAAAACATTCAAAATGTCCACTGGACTTTTGAAAAACTTGACACCCAAAATACTACCAGGCTTATAAATACTCTCAATTAATGGGAATGGCTTAAACTGTCCTCTTAAGAGGCACAGGTTGGCTGACTGGATACAAAAACTCAGGCCAGATATCTGCTGCATATAAGAATCTCTTCTTACCTTAAAGGATAAACATAGACTCAGGGTGAAGGGATGGGCATCTGTAATCCTGGCAAATGGAAATCAGAAAAAGCAAGGGTGGCAATTTTATTTGCAGATACACCAGGCTTAAAACCAACAAAAGTAAGGAAAGACAAGGATGGGCACTTCATATTTGTTAAGGGAAACACTCAACATGATGAAATGTCAAAAATTAACTTTATGCGCCCAACCAGAATGCTCCTCAATTTATAAGGGAGACCCTAACAGACATGGGCAATTTAATATCTTCTAGCACCACAATCGTTGGAGATTTTAATACCCTTTTGGCAGTGCTGGGTAAATCCTCCAATAACAAACTAAGCAAAGAAATTTTGGACTTAAACTTCACCATATAACAATTAAATTTAACAGAACATTTCACCCTAACAAAACTGACTACACATTCTTCTCATCAGCCCATGGAACATCCTCCAAAATTGATCACATCATAGGTCACAAGTTTAACCTCAGCAAATTTAAAAGTATAGAAATTATTCCCTGTATTTTCTTGGATCATCATGCAATAAAAGTTGAACTCACCAATAACAAGTATCTGCATATTCAGACAAAGACATGGAAACTAAATAACCTTATGCTGAATGATAGCTGGGTCATAGATGAGATTAAGAAGGAAACTGCCAAGTTTTGGGGACAAAATAATAATGAAGACATGAATTATCAGAACTGTGGGATACTGCAAAGGCAGTCCTAAGAGGGAAATTTATAGCATTACAAGCCTTCCTCAAGAGAACGGAAAGAGAGGAAGTCAATAATTTAATGGGACATCTTAAGCAACTGGAAAAGGAAGAACATTCCAAGCCCAGCAGAAGAAAAGAAATAACTAAAATTAGATGATAATTAAATGAAATCGAAAACAAAAGAATTATTCAAAAGATCAATTAATCAAAAAGTTTGTTTTTTGAAAAATTCAACAAAATTGATAAACTTTTGGCCAACCTAACCAAAAATAGAAAATTAAAGTCCATAGTATCATCAATCAGAAATGACAAAGGTGAAATAACAATAGACACTTCAGAAATTAAAAAAATCCTTAATGAATACTACAAAAAACTTTATTCTCAGAAATATGAAAATCTGAAAAAACTGACCAATACTTAGAAGCACGCCAATTTCCTAGACTTAATCAGAAAGAATTGGAAATGCTGAACAGACCTATATCAAGTACTGAAATAGAATCAACTATACGAAATCT
>CAUYRH010156625.1:0-17109 GCA_963574655.1 Perodicticus potto | reverse complement strand
ACCAAAAACTGGCCGGGCGTTGTGGTGGGCACTTACACTCCCAGCTACTTGGGAGGCAGAGGCAAGAGACTCGCTTGAGCCCAGGAGTTGGAGGTTGCTGTGAGCTGTGATGCCACTGCACTCTATCCAGGGTGACAGCTTAAGGCTCTGTATCAAAAAAAAATAAATAAATAAAATTCATTTCTATAACTCAGTAAAAAAAACTTTAAGTGTAATTTTTTAAAAATAAGATTTTTTTGAAATGTCATCAATAAATATGAAGTATGTAGATATAAAGATAAATTTTATTGACAAAATTACAAAATTTTATTTAAAGACATTATAAGAACTAAATAAGTATAGAAATACCTATACCTAGTCTCAGTTTTAGGAGACTGAATATCAAAAGAATGTCAGTTTTCCATCCTCCCCCATAGTGTTAAGCCTCTGATGTCCTTTCCTCTTTCCATCCCTCCCTACCTCCCTTCCTTTCTATCTATCTTCCTTCCTCCCTTCCTTTCTACTTTCCTTTCTTCTTCCTACCTTCCTATGTTTCTACAGGAACCACTTTTGGGAGCACTGGACTAAGTCCTGGAGATTCCAAGAAGAACCAGCTACAACCCTGAAATGCCAATAACCACGCAGTCCCAGGGCCTGCTGAGGGCTTTCACCTCTATGGCACCCAAAGCCTTCACTTTGCGCAAAATGTGGCCTATTCAACATTTTCTGCCAAAGAGCAAAACACAGCAAAAAGCAATCTACTTCCAGCAAGAATTTAGAGCCTACTGCAGTACTTCTCATAAAGTTCTTACTCTCCTCTCCTCTTTTCTCTCCACCTTGGTAGAGAGAGAAGTTCTCAGAGTCAATGCAGATTCCTTCTTCTGCACAGCCATTGTTCCTTGGAGGGGAAAGTATAGATTCCCACCACAGAACAGAAACACTGCGCCAGCCTGGAGTGCTTGGCAACATTGTTACAAAGTAGTCTAGACAGGTATCGAGATACCTACTCCGTCTTGGAAAAGTACTCAGCACTTTCTTGCCCTGGACTAGCTGGCTGAAACTGGCCTTTCCTGCTTTAGAACAGCTTTGGTCGTCCTGTAGTTCCCTTTACTTAATCACAATACTAAAATTCTTGCCTAGAGGAAAATGGTGATGTCATCAATATAACATAGGTTACAGGATAGTGTATGCTGATGGCACTGCACCAGTGTGATTTGCTTTACTGTAAATAAGCAAAGGTACAATGTAAAACTCTATGTACGAGATTTAAGGCAACATCACAGGGTTGGCAGATGTGGATTTTGCATTCAAAAAAGCTCCCGTGGCTTAGTGAGTAGGGTGACAGCCCCCCATATACCGAGGGTGGTGGGTTCAAACCTGGCCGTAGCCCAAATGCAACAAAAAAATAGCCGAACATGGTGCCTGTAGTCTCAGCTACTGGGGAGGCTGAGGCAAGAGAATCGCCTAAGTCCACGAGCTGGAGGTTGCTGTGAGCTGTAATGCCACAGCACTCTACCGAGGGTGACAAAGACTCTGTCTCTAAAAGAAAAAGCTCCTGTGGAAGAAATTCCTGCACCCGCCATCCAGGAGCAAGTGCCCTTGTAAGTAACCTCTAATAAATGCATTTAGGTCATCAAACTGGACTTGTGTGAACCATTCTTTGCTCTCTCAGCACCTTCTTAGTTTGAGGAGTAGTTTTCTATATTGTTCAGGGATTTTCTGGAAACAGTTGGCGTAGTTGGCAGGATTCAAGAAACTAAATGATACATAAAGAGGGGGCAGGGGTAATCCTGTCTTCTCCAGGGACAATCCTGATGTTGGTGGGGGCAATCCTGTCTTCTCCAGGGGGAATCCTGGCATGGTCAAAAACACCATCAGAAATTGTCTGCTACAAGAAATGAAAATGGTTCCTTGCCTGTAGCTCAGTGGCTAGGGCACCAGCCACATACACCAGAACTGGCAGGTTCAAATCCAGCCTGGGCCTACCAAACAACAATGACAACTACAACCAAAAAATAGCTGGGCGTTGTGGTGGGCGCTGTAGTCCCAGCTACTTGGGAGGCTGAGGCAAGAGAATTGCTTAAGCCCAAGAGTTTGAGGTTGCTGTGAGCCGTGATGCCACAGCATTCTACGGGGCAACATAGAGAGACTCTGTCTCAAAAAAAAAAAAGAAAAGAAAAGAAAGAGAGAGAGAGAAAGAGAAAGAAAGAAATGAAAATGCTTAATTATGGTAAAGATAGCAAATGGGCAATAACTGTAGTGGACTGGTGTTACTTTGGGTAGTAAGAGTGGCCACCGAAAGAATGTGGGAGCGGGAAATGACAATATTCACTTTTGGATCTAATGGGAGGCTTGGCTGAGAAAATAGATAAGGAAAAGGGAGATAGTTGAGAAGCTTGTTTGTCAGTTTCTGAGACTAGGAGGAAGGAAGAAGTGTGCCCACAAAAAGCATGGCTATTTTAGCCTGAGGTTGGTGAGACACTAAGGTGTGGGAGGTAGATAGGAGCTGCCCGCTCCCTCCATCCTGGCGTAACCAGGGGAAAGCTGCAGACATGCAATCCTTAGGGGCTCATCAAAACCACAGAAGATAAAGAGTCCAGACGCCGTGCAGAATAGGCCAGACTAGGCCTGTGTCAATAGGTGTCGGAGAGCTTAAGCTCTTTGAACTTCTCATATTTAGGTAGATTAGGAAACCTGGTTTACTTCCCCTTCTGAACTAAAACTAGTTTTTCCCTCCCCCTTTCTAAATATGCCATTGCCTCTGCAATCTGGTCTTTTAACAACCCCCTGTCTTTTACCTGGCCTCTCACCCTATCAGATCTTCCTAGGGATTTGGTATTCTTTCAAACCTATCTTTTGGCATTTTTATGTTTTGCATATGTACCTTTGTTAGAAATCAATAAAAGAATTTTTTTTTTAGAGACAGAGTCTCACTTTATCGCCCTCAGTACAGTGTCGTGGCATCATAGCTCACAGCAACCTCCAACTCCTGGGCTTAGGCGATTCTCTTGCCTCAGACTCCTGAGTAGCTGGGACTACAGGTGCCTGCCACAACGCCTAGCTATTTTGTTTTTGTTGTTGTTGCAGTTTTGCCGGGGCCAGGTTTGAACCTGCCACCCTCAGTATATGGGGTCAGTGTCCTACTCACTGAACCACAGGCACCGCCCAATAAGAGTTTTTATTGTTTCTTTGATCTCAGTGCTTGAAATTGGTCTGTTCAAGAGATCTATTTCTTCTTTGTTAAGTCTAGGGAGAGGGTGTGATTCCAGGTATTGGTCCAAAAATTCTATCAGAACTTCAAAGACGGGCTTATACTTATACTGAAGAAATTATTCCAAGAAATTGAGAAGGAAGCAATCTTCCACAACACATTCTATAAAGTAAAAATCACCCTGACCCTAAAACCAGAAAAGGACCCAGCTAAAAAGAAAAACTTCAGACCAATTTCACTAATGAATATAGATGCAAAAAATAAAACCCTAGCCAATAGACTACAGCTACACATTAAAAAAAATTATTCATCACGATCAAGTAGGTTTCATCCCAGGGATGCAAGGCTGTTTAACATATGCAAGTCCATAAATGTAATTCACATATCAACAGAAGTAAAAACTAAGACCATACGATCCTCTCAATAGACACAGAAAAAGCATTCGATAAAATTCAGCATCCTTTTCTAATCAGAACACTTAAGAATATAGCCATAGGTGGCACATTTCTTAAACTGATCAAAGCTATCTATGACAAACCCACAGCTAATATTTTACTGAATGGAGTAAAGCTGAAAGCTTTTCTACTTAGAACTGAATCCAGACAAGGTTGTCCTATATCGCCATTACTATTCAACACAGTGCTGGAAGTTCTAGCCAATACAATCAGGCAAGAGAAGAAAATAAAGGGCATCCAAATGGGGGCTGAGGAGGTCAAACTCTCACTCTTTACAGATGATTTGATCTTATACTTAGAGAACTCCAAAGGCTCAACCACAAGACTTTTGGAAGTGATGAAAAATATACAAGAATGTCTCAAGATATAAAATCAATGTCCACAAATCAGTAGCCTTTGTATATGCCAATAACAGCCAAGATGAGAAGCTAATAGAGGGACACAATTCCTTTCACAGTAGCTTAAAAAAGAAAAGAAAAGAAAAAAAAAAGAAAGAAAAGAAATACCTAGGAATATACCTAACAAAAGAGGTGAAGGAACTATATAAAGAAAATTACAAAACCTTAGGAAAAGAAATAGCAGAAGATATCTCTGCTATTTATACAAATGAAAAAACATACCATGCTCATGGCTGGGAAGAATCTACATCATTAAAAGTGTCTATACTTCCCAAAGCAATCTACATATTCAATACAATCCCCATTAAAATATCAACATCATACTTTCAAGATTTGGAAAAAATAATTCTTCATTTTTTTGTGGAGCCAGAAAAAACCCTGTAGAGCCAAGGCAATTCTTAGTAATAAAACAAATTCAGGGGTATCACCCTACCAGAATTTAGGCTATACTTTAGGCCATAGTGATCAAAACAGCATGGTATTGGCACAAAAATAGAGACATAGACATTTGGAACTGAATAGAAAACGAGGAAATGAAACTAACATCTTACAGCCACTTGATCTTTGATAAACCAAACAAGAACACACCATGAGGAAAAGAATCCCTATTCAATAAATGGTATTGGGAGAGCTGGATAATCACATGTAAAAGACTGAAACTGGACCCACACTTTTCACCACTTACAAAAATTGATTCAAGATGAATAAAAAATTTAAATCTAAGGCATGAAACAATAAAAATCCTCAAAGAAAGTATAAGGAAAACAACTGAAAGTATCAGCCTGGGGAAAGACTTTATGAAGAAGAGTTCTGAGGCAATTGCAACAATAACAAAAATACACAAAAGGGATTTAATTAAACTGAATAACTTCTGTACAGCTAAGGAAACAACCAAGGCAAACAGACAATCTTCAGAATGGGAAAAGATATATGCATATTATGAATCGGACAAAAGCTTGATAACTGGGACCTCCAGAGAACTCAAATTAATCAACAAAGAAAAAGACCCAACAATCCCATATATCACTGGGGAAGAGACATGAGTAGAACCTTCTCTAAAGAAGACAGATGAATGGCTAACAAAGATATGAAAAAATGCTCATCGTCCCTGATCATCAGAAAAATGCAAATCAAAACCCCCCTGAGATGTCACCTAACCCTAGTGAAAATGGCCCACATCACAAAGTCTCAAAGCTGCAGATGCTGGCATGGTTGTGAAGAGAACACTTTTACACTGCTGGTGGGACTGCAAAGTAATACAACCTTTTTGGAAGGAAGTATGGAGAATTCTCAAAGAACTCAAATTAGACCTCCCATTTCATCCTGCAATCCTATTACCAGACTTCTGCCCAGAAGGAAAAAAAAGTATTTTATCATAAGGACATTTTCACTAGACTGTTTATCTCAGTTCAGTTTACAATTGCCAAAACATGGAAACAACCTAAATGCACACCAACCCAGGAATTGATTAACAAGCTGTGATAAACACACACACACACACACACACACACACACACACACACACACACACCATGGGGGTCACACAATTATAAGAGGGACTTTAACAACTGCAATCAATATAACCTAATTCTTTGTACTCTCAATGAATTCCAACCAATAAAAAAAAGGAAGTATATTGTCACAAATTTTCTATTTTCAATTGAAAAGAAAAATAATGTGAATTATGCAACAAAAGCAAGTGTTAAATGCCCTCTGAGAGACATATATGGCCACTTTTTTGTGTGTTCTCCATCAAGATATAAGATATACAATATTATTCTTTTTTTTTTTTGAGACAGAGCTTCAAGCTGTCACCCTTGGTAGAGTGCCATGGCATCACAGCTCACAGCGACCTCCAATTCCTGGGCTCAAGCGGGTCTCCTGCCTCTGCCTCCCAAGTAGCTGGGACTACAGGTGCCCGCCACAATGCCTGGCCAATGTTTTGTGGTTGCAGCCATCATTGTTGTTTGGCAGCCCGGGCTGGATTCAAACCCGCCAGCTCAGGTGTATGTGGCTGGCGCCTTAGCCCGTTGAACCACAGGCACCAAGCCTACAATATTATTCTTAAATAAATAATCTTAATTATAAACAAACAAACAAACAAAAAGCCAACCTAAATGCCCATCAACCCAGGAATACATTAACAAGCTGTGGTATATGTATACCATGGAATACTATTGAGTCATTAGAAAAGATGGAGACTTTGCATCTGTTGTATTAACCTGGACTGGGGTGGAACACGTTCTTCTTAGTAGAGCATCACAGAAATGGAGAAGCAAGAATCCAATGTACTCAATTCTAATATGAAGGCAGTAGATGACCTAATACAGGGTGGAGGGTTGGGTAAAGAGGGAGCAGGGAGAGGGGAGGAGAGAGGAGCATGTGGGGTCACAGTGTATGGCACATCTCTTGGGGGCAGACACAATTCTAAGAGGGACTTTACCTAACAAATGCAATCAGTGTAACCTAACTCTCTGTACCCTCAATAAACCCCAAACAATGAAAAAAAATCAATAAAAGCCTTCTGAGGAGACCCTACATTTTCTCAATCTTACTGCTCAGCCTGAGTTAATGTAAGTCTTCTCCAGGCCTTTTCAGGCTTTGTCTTAAACTCCTGTATAACCTCAGTGTCGCTTTCTCAGTTGGCTTTCAAACCAGGTTAGGGTTGACCTTGTGCCCAATGACCCCCAACACTAAGGCATGAAACCCTTGGAAGAAGGTAGATAATGAAATAACATAAAAGTCATAGAAGAATGGGGTGGGGGAGAATATCCCAAGTGAAACCCTTCATTCAATGAAAAGCTAAATCACAAATGCAACATGATGCACATACGGTATTGTAAATGGAAACACCCACAGTCTCAAGACACTGCCGCTAAATTAACTGATTTAGAAAAGAATTTGTATTGTTTAAAAACTTCAGAGCACAAATGGCCAATCTGCTGCTGTAGAGTCCATGAAGAACTCTATTTTCTTTTCTGCCTACTTTGAATCTACGAAGTGGGGCTACATTTTCTTAATCTTACTGCTCGGCCTGAGTTAATGTAAGCCTTCTCCAGGGATTTTCAGGCTTTGTCTTAAACTTGTGTATAACCTCAGCGTTGAATCCACAGTTGCTAAATTACTGATGTTGACATAAATCATTGTCTATTGTATCACTAATTAAAAGTCACTTGGAGCAGCCAGTTTTAGCTGTAATGTGAACATGGAAAGCTCATTTGAAACTGAAGGACAGACAGGTAAACAAAAGGCTTTTTTAAAACTCAAATTGCCATGAAAGCTGCTTTACCCAAAACTTTGGTTCATAGCTTTAGTTATACTACCTATTACCAAAGTTTAGCCATGTGACCAAGTTCTAATTTTGTCAAAAACAGTTTAGATCCACCTATCTTTGTAAATCTGATGTTAAAATTTGGAGTTAATAACTATTACATATGTATATGTGTTTAGATGTGTATAAACACATATGATAAATATGAAAAAAGGTAAAAATGAACCAGCAAGTAGGAGAGAGAGCTACGAAGAAAAGTTAAAGATATAGATGTATTTTTTGATAAGGGAGGTTAAAAAGAAAAGAATGTTGGCTCGGCGCCTGTGGCTCAATGGGCCCAGCCACATATACCTGGTTCGAATCCAGCCCAGGCCCGCCAAACAACAATGATGGCTGCAACCATAAAATGGCCGGGCATTGTGGCAGGCGCCTGTAGTCCCAGCTACTTGGGAGGCGGAGGCAGGAGACTCGCTTGAGCCCAGGAATTGGAGGTTGCTGTGAGCTGTGGTGACAGCTTGAGGCTCTGTCTTAAAAAAAAACAAAAGAAAAGAATGTTGAGAAAGGATTTTGTATGGTAAATTTTTATCCTAAAATAAAATGACAATTATTCAAGAAAAAATTAAGACAAATCAGAAAAAATCCGTGTATGTTGTAGATTGTCTGTGTAAGTTATAGTAAGATTTGTGAAAGAGAATTTATGAAGAAAAAAATATTTTTGAGATAGAGTCTTACTCTGTCATCCTGGGTAGAGTGTCACAGTGTTGTTATAGCTCACAGCAACCTCAAACTCTTAGGCTCAAGAGATCCTCTTTCCCCAGTTTTTCTATGTTTTAGTACAGACAGGGTCTCACTCTTGCTCAGGCTGGTCTTGAACTCCTGCGCTCAAGTAATTCACCCTACTTGGCCTCCCAGAGTGCTAGGATTACAGGCAGGATCCACTGTACCTGGTCCATTAAGAAAATTTGTATGTTATCACGTTGGCTATAATTGAAGGGGAAAAAAATTTGGTTACCACAATGAGGTTTTCTTAAAACATTGATTTCCTCTTAAATAAACTGCTACCTATAATCAAAACAGGACCTGATCAAAACAGGACCCATAATCCTGTTTTGATCAGATGTTTTAAGGCTTTTGACGTTTTTGACAAACATCCTCTAAATCAAAGCTATATCAAATATTGTTAACTAAACCTTGTGCTGTTAAGTTAGGTACCCAGGCCTTGACTACTAGGCACTTAACACGAAACTCAAGTTAGCCAAAGCCTCATTTTTGGACTCCAAAAAAGACAGCAATTAAAATAAATTACTTTCATGAAACAAAGGACCAAGCCTGTATTCAGAGATACTAAGACTTATTTAATAATTTTGTTTCTGTCTACATTAACATAAACTTGTTATTAGATAATTTAAATGTTTAGCTACTGAGAAGTTTTCTTTTTCCGTCATTATCAGAAACAGACATGGTTCATAAACTTTTTGTTTATTCTTAGTAGACACCAGGTCTTGCTCTTGCTCAGGACGGTCTCCAATTCCTGAGCTCATGCAATCCTCCTGCCATAGCCTCCTAGAGTACTAGGATTACAGGCTTGAGGCTCTGCCCCTGGCCCTAACATTTTGTTTAAAACGTAGTTAATTCTTTCAAAAAAAGAAAAAAAAAACACAAAACATTGTGATTCAAAAGTCTTTAAATCCGTAGGCTTAAATGGTTATTTTTGTATAACAAAATTCCTCTAAGTTTGCAAATAAAGATTCTCAATGCAATTTTGTAACCTTAGCTCTGGTAGTTTGATATTTGCTCTTATGTTACCTAGGGGGTTTTAAAGCATTGAGAGTGATCAAGGTTCCCATTTCACAGGACATGACATTCAGCAATGGGCAACAAAACAAAACATAGACTGGAGATTTTACCTGGCATATAATCCAACAGAGGCAGGTCTAACAGACAGAAAAAATGGTCTGTTAAAAACTCAAATTTGTGCACTGTTCAAGGACAGCTTTTTAAGGTTCTGGACAAAGAATCTTTCAGAAGCTATACAGGTTTTATCATAAATGGATCACCCACTACCCCAATGCCATGTGTGGTAGCGGGTGAACCATTTATGATAAACCTATAAACTCTCTTAGTTACTTCAAGATACCGAGCCACATTCCTGAAGCAGATAACCAAACTATGCTTCTGAGAACACCAATAGATCTGATGAGCAATGATGGCTATGTGGACCTAAAATTGAATTGGAGGGTGCCCCCACAAGAGATGGGCTTTATGATGCCAGAGGATTACATGAAGGCAGCCAAAGATGAGATACCCCCAACTGTGCTCCTCGATGGAGCTCTGAAAGCTTTGTGATACCATCATAAAAGATATGGATACTAGATGGAGCTGTTGTGATGTGGGTGGCACAGGCTAAAAACTTACTAATTAGCTAATATGCCTGCTCCTGGGGAGGGGAGACATGTGTGGTGTTGTAAGCCAGGCTCTAAGCCTATAGCAGGCTCCCTAATAGGTCATATGGAAGAAAACACATCAATAATAATGTTACGAGGGCTGGATCTGTCCTTGAGAGTTCCTTTAAAACACCTGTTTGTGCACATAAGCTGCTGTTCCTGCCATTCGTGGCAAAGAGCAGTGTCTTTTTAGACCGGGCTGTGACAATAGCAATGGTCAACGGGCAGTCTGACTTTTGGATTTGCAGATATCTGCCTTTGTTCAATGGGAACAGGATGCCATGTATGTGCTGCCCTGAACATTACAAAGTTGGAGTGACTCGATGAACTCTCTGGGGAGCAGCAACTCTACCCACGTGGGCAACGTCAGCTCCACCATTTGTCACTGGCAGCTACCTATACCTCAGAATGCTTCCCACCTGCAAAACTTCCCACCTTTACATCATTGAAACAAAGTATCATTACACACGCAGACAACACACATCAGTTTGGGATGGGTTAACACAGGTGATATCTGAATTTGGGTTCTTCTACCCAAAGGCCCCTATGAATACAAAGACACAATCACAGTGCACATTCCTCCATTCACTCCCAGCTGATGGGCTGACTGCTTCCTTCAGCATATATCCACACTGTCAGGATATCCACCTGGACAGAAAACCAAATTCCTCCTTTGTGGGGCTGTATTGCTGTGCATCACATACTCGTGGACATAGCTCCCCCACAGTTGGACGGGGAGATGTATGGGTATCACACAGTGGCCTTTCCTTTTCCTACCAGGGATTATACACAAAACTCTGCCCATAGTGCCTAATAATCTAAAGGCCTTGAGGGCCCATTTCTATGGAATAAAAGACAGAATGCCTGATTCTGCCTGAGTAGAGTGTGGAAGGGATGTGGGAGCTGACCTTAAAGGATAGGAGTGCCTTTGAGCAAGAAGTGAAGCGTTATCATCGGAAAGCATTTCTCTGGGACATTCAGAGCCTTGTCCCAGCTGAACTATCATTTTGCTTTCCTTGCTGAACACTGGGAAAATCACTAAACCTTTCTGAGTTTTAGTCCAGTGCTTCTCAGACTTTCATGTGCACACCAATCACCTGGGGATCCTATTAAGCTGCAGATTATGATTTACCAGGTCTGGGACTGAGGCTCTGCATGTTTAACAAGCTTTCAGGTGACCTCAGTGTGGCTCGTCTATGGGTCACATTTTGACAAGGAGTTAGGATCTTCTCGTGTAAAGTGAAAATAAAGTTTCCATAAGAGTTGTGACTTAGCGAAATATGTGGGAATATGCTTGGGAAAATCTGTTGCTCCTTCAAAATACAATGGATTGGCTGGGCACAGTGGCTCACGCCTGTAATCCTAGCACCTGCTGAAGCGGGTGGATTGCCTGAGCACACAGGTTCAAGACCAGCCTGAGCCAGAGTGAGACCTCATCTCTAAAAATACCTGGATTTTCTGGAAGTCTGAGGCTGCTGTGAGCTATGAGACCATGACACTCTACCCAGGGTGACAAAGTGAGACTCTGTCTCAAACAAAAAAACCAAAAATAATACAATGGATTGTTATTGTGGAGATAGTATGTTCCAAGGCTTGTCCAACAAACCACAGTGGAATCCCCTATATCTTCTCTGCTTGACACCTAAAGACTTGGCCATACCCAGCAGATTCAGCAGCCCATAAGAAGGGCTGTGCCAAGAGGACACATAGCCTTAGTGGAGAATGCCTTGGGGAAGAAAAAGTAGAGAGCAAAACAAAGAATGTTCTGTGGTAGCTGACAGATTTGCATGAGTGCCCAGTGATTTCCAGAGCAATCAAGGTGGGAGGAAAATCTGCAGAAACAGGAAGTCCTTCAAAAGAGCAAGGAAATACACACACACAGAGTTCAAAGCCAGAGAAGGGCACTTCTGTTAGTTTTCTTTACTTTTTTTTTTTTTTTTTTTTTGAGACAAGAGTCTCAAGCTGTCACCCTGGGTAGAGTACCATGACATCACAGCTCACAGCAACCTCAAACTCTTTGGCTTAAGTGATTCTCTTGCCTCAGCCTCCCAAGTAGCTGGGACTACAGGTGCCCATCACAACATGTGGCTATTTGTTGTTGTTGTCATTGTTGTTTAGCTGGCCTGGGCCAGGTTCGAACCCGCCAGCCTATGGCCGACACTGTAATCACTGTGCAACAGTGCTGAGCCAGTTTTCTTTCTTTTTTCTTTTTTTTTTTTTTTGTAGAGACAGAGTCTCACTTTATCACCCTCGGTAGAGTTTCGTGGAGTCACATGGCTCACAGCAACTTCCAACTCCTGGGCTTAGGCAATTCTCTTGCCTCAGCCTCCCGAGTAGCTGGGACTACAGGCGCCCACCACAACACCCGGCTATTTTTCTGCTTTGCAGTTCAGCCAGGCCGGGTTTGAACCCACCACCCTGGGCATATGGGGCCGGTGTCCTACTTGCTGAACCACAGGCACCGCCCTGAGCCAGTTTTCTTTACATTTATTTTTACATTCTAATGTAAATTTAAAAATTCTTTAAATTTTAAAGCCAACTAACTCCCAGTAGCTCCATAGAGAGATTTGAGCACAGCCTGGAAAGGACTGGGGGAGGTGCATGCAGGGGCACAGCCTTCTGTATACTTCAAAGCATCTGGATTACTTGTAATTACTTTTTTTCTTTACTTGTTAATTCTAATTTTAAAGAAACATATTTTGGCATCGGTTTAAAGTTTCCATTTAAACTACCCTTAAAGGTAGTTTATGTCACAATTCCTCCTCTTCTAGGACTCCTCATTAGGTAAAAAGCCCAAAGGCAAAACATTTCGACATTATGAAATACCTCAGTATTTTTCAAGAAAAGAAATACACATTATCATGGAATCACAGAACTCAAAATGGCCTTAGAAATCATCTAGCCAAATCCCCTTATTTTCAGAAATAAATGAGAATTTAAAGCTCAGGTTAGACGATTCATTCAAGATCATAAGAGCTCATTAGTTCCAGACTCAAGGTCAGATTCAGATCTCCAGACCTGTAGTCCAGGGCTCCATCCTTCTGCAAACCAGTAAGAAATGTCTGCACAGAAAGGATTAATCCAGAATATTGTCAAAACTGAGTGTAAGAGAAGTGAGCTATAGGTGGTGATGGAATAGAATGCTTCATACCAAGTCCAGGCTGCTGGTGCCCACACTGAGCTCTATGTCTTGAGCACCTGGACTCTCCACCAGACTGGATGGCACAGGCTGGGACAGCCTGCGGATTCCTCCCTGCCACCCAGCTACTTCAGGGCCAGGAGGCGAGTCCCATTCCACCTTGACTGCAGGCAGCAGCTTTGGGACACTGGTTTTTCCACAGGGAGCACCTGAAGAGGTACAATGATGGGTGTTGCAGAGTTCTGCTGGAGGTCACAGGTGGTGGGACTTGACCCAAGTTCTTCACAGGCAGAGCTGCTAAACAGCCTAATGCTGCTGCACTCACAGTCTGCACATCATCTACACCGAAGCTGCCCTGCTAGAGAACAGGGCTGTCCCAAGAATGAGAGAGCTGTTCAGACTTGGAGGCATATCACTGTTGGCCCCCAGGACCAGGAGGTCCAGATGGATCTGAGGGACTATTACTAGCAGGGAGTTTCCCTCACAGAGAGTAGATCACAGAAGTGACATCAATAGTCAGGATTCCAGAGTTCAGTGCCTCATCCAAGCCACCTGCAGAAGCACAACCACCAGCAGGAATGTCAGAGAAGAGCACCACCAGGTCTATGTTAGCAACCTTGCTTTGGCCTGGACTGCCAAGTTCACTGCTGGGCACAAGAGAACTTGGAGCTTTTAGCTGAGGTAAGAGCTCTTGGCACTGGCTGTGCTGTCTGACCACACGAGCCTTCATGCTGTGCTTAAAGGTAAAGAGTCTGCTGCAGCTGGACACCCAGGTCCTGCACATGTTGCTTCGACCGGGTGCACAGACTGCTGCCAACGGAGAAGCTAGCGCAGCACGTCCCACCGGACTCTGGAATGGCTTTGTGCCCAGGTGGGTTATGCTGTGTTTTTTCAAGCCCTCTGCTTCTGTGAACGTTTCCCACAGCCTTCCACAGGGCAGGTGAACTTCTGGTGGTCATCGTGTTTACTTTTGTGCCTTAGAAGTTTAGACATGCTGGTGAGGGTCCAGCCACAACTGTCTGAGTCACAAATAAATGGACTTTCACCTGCATTAGCTGAATTTCCAGCCGACAGGCACTGTTTGCTGCGCCTAGGAAAAGAGCAAAGAAAGAGCTCTGTTCCCTAGGTTCTGGGCTCGGTTAAAGAAAATAGGACGCTCACTGTGATCAGTCTCAGAGCGGGGGTGGGGGAGTGAGGGGAGATCGCACTGGTACTGGCTGTGCTGGTGGGAACCGAGCTTGGCGCGGGAAGGGAAGCGCGGCGCACCTCGCAACTTGAACCGGCTCTCCTGCTTGTGGTCCTGCACGTGCGTCTGAGGCTGCACACGCGGGGGAACTTCTTGTCGCAGCTGCTCACAGGGCAGCTGTAAGGCCGCAGCTTGTCCCGTGACTGAAGGTGCGGCTTGAGCTTGAGGGGGCGGCGGAGGCCCTGCTGCAGCCCTCCAGCGGGCACGTGAAGGGCCGCCGGCCTGGCTGCTGCCAGGGCCAACAGGTGCACAGTGAGCTGGCGCTTCTCTGCAAAGGCCAGCCCACTCTGCGGGTCCGGGCGGGTGGCAGCCGGCGCCAAGACGCCAAGGTCGCAGCGCTTCAGTAGGTCCTGGTTGCTGATGGTGACCGTGCAAGTGAGGGCCAGGCCCGGGGCGGTGGCAGCGGCCCTGCTCCGGGAGGTCTGCGGGGCTTGAGCTAGGGCCGGAATGGACCTGTGGTCGTGCGGGGGCCTCAGCATGCTACATCCCGCTGTAGCCCAGTGGAGTCGACATCCCGCTAGTCCACCGAGCGTTTGCGGCGAGCAAGTCGGGAGGTCCATCTTGGACCCAGCAGCGGCTTCTGAGCCACAGCCTCGATAACACTTATGATTGAACATTGTAATTACAAGGCCTTCTTGTAATTACTATAATACCTAGTACCTATACAATGTTTTAAAACTATTAGATTACTTATAATATCTAATACAATGTAAATACTATGTAAATAATTGTTATAGCATATTGTTTCACAAGTAATGACAAGGTTAAAAAATGTCTGTACATGTTTAATACAGATGCAACTATCTTTTTTTCTGAAAATTTTCTAAATGAGATTGGTTAAATCCACAGAAGCAGAACTCATGAACAACAGAAGCCTGGTCTGTACCTGTGAAGGCTTTAGGGATCTGTGTATCTTTAAAAGAAAAGATACTGGGTTGGCTCAACGCCTGTGGCTCAAGTGGCTAAGGTGCCAGCCACATACACCTGAGCTGGCGAATTCGAATCCAGCCAGGGCCTGCCAAACAACAATGACGGCTGCAACCAAAACATAGCTGGGCGTTGTGGTGGGCACTTGTATTCCCAGCTACTTGAAAGGTAGAGGCATGAGAATCGCTTGAGCCCAGGAGTTGGAGGTTGCTGTGAGCTGTGATGCTATGGCACTCTGCCCAGGGTGACAGCTTGAGGCTCTGTCTCAAAAAAAAAAAGATACTGGGTTAAGAATTGTTCCCCCTACTCACACACAGTGTGGCTGGCGACATTAGCTAGCGCTCACTCTACTCTCTCTAACGAGGAAGCAGCGGATTACAAGAAACTGAACTGTATCTGCCTCTATTTCCAACAGACTCACGTTCAACTTTTGCTCACAAAAAGAAGCCGGGGTAATTTTATTAGTCCTTTTTTTAAAAACAGTTATATAAAATTATAACAAAAAAAGGAACCTGAACTTTAGTACCACAGTTGGAACAATCCGCAGCGGCAGCGGCAGTGGTGAAAGAAGAGGTTTAATATAGTTGATTTGGGAGGTGGAGCTGGCTGCTCTGGAGCGCGGCATCCTCGCCAGCACCTCTTCCTTGCCGGCCGGCACGTGGGCTGCAGTTTTGCCCAAGCCACGAGACTAAGTGAGCAGTGTCTTGCAGAGTTTGCCGCTTTGCTAGTGTAACTAGTTCCAATGGCTGGGAATAAAGGAAGAAGACGTGCCGCTTTTACCTTTAACGTCGAGGCTGTTGGATTTAGCAGAGGGGAAAAGTTACCTGATGTGGTATTGAAACCACCCCCACTATTTCCTGATACAGATTATAAGCCAGTGCCACTGAAAACAGGAGAAAGTGAAGATTACGTGCTGGCCTTGAAACAAGAGCTGAGAGAAACGATGAGAAGAATGCCTTATTTTATTGAAACACCTGAAGAAAATCAAGATATTGAAAGATACAGTAAAAGACATATAAAGGAATACAAAGAAGAATGGATACCAGATTGGAGAAGACTTCCAAGAGAGTTGATGCCAAGGAAAAAATGCAAAAAAGCAGGCCCAAAGTCCAAACAGGCAAAACATAGAGGCAAAGGCACTTCACTCATTAATCCTTCAGATGTGTTGAAAAAAATCGAGGAATTGGAAAAGCGAGGTGATGGTGAAAAGTCAGATAAGGAAAATGAAGAGAAAGAAGGAAGCAAAGACAAAAGTAAAGAAGGAGATCAGGATGAGGACGAGGACGGTGCCGCGGAGCAGGAGGAGGAAAATGACTACATTAACTCCTGTTTTGAAGATGGAGATGGTTTTGGTGCAGACAGTGACGACAACATGGATGAAGCAACCTACTAGACATTCAAGTTTCAAAACGTGTGTTTTTGATGCAGCTTCTGAGCATTTGGACAGACTTATTTTCTATTTTATTTCTGATAAGGAATGAGTATTATCTTTTTGTTCTTGTTTCGTTGGACAATTATTTGCTACCAAAACATTCAGAAAGAACCACTTTCAGTTTCCGTACTAGTTACCTTACAGATTAGTCTCTGACACTGACATTCCTTCTAAACACCTCTGCTGTCCCTCTGAGGTACTTAGTGGATTTTTTTTGTCCTACTATTTGGATTTGAATGTGCCTAAAGAATTTTTGCATCTCAGTCTATCTATGCGTACTTGAAGAAATCATTCTTGTTTAACTGCTGATCTTTTGTAAAACTATTACTAGTCATAGTCATATATTTCTATAATCTGAAAGGTGATTTAATACAGCACATGGAGCACTTTAAAAACAAAAAAAAAATTTGAAAATAACTTTATATTTTACTTTTACGTGGTATGCTCTGTACTACTACATTGCAACTAGATAAACCTACGTGAGCTCTTACAAGTGCAAATTTATGAGACTAGAAATTTTGAGGTCAAAAACATACACACAGGGAAGAAGGCCTATCAAAGCAATATAAATTTCACAGCCCACTTTTCATGTGGGATATTATCAATA
>CAUYRH010156623.1:0-19128 GCA_963574655.1 Perodicticus potto | reverse complement strand
TCCTGGAAGCTTGAAGAATCCTGACTTTAACAGTCAAGACAAATAAAAGACAGGTTCATCACAATGTGTCTTGGAGAAGCTCCATTAGAGTTGAGGTGACCTGGGATCCAATATCCCTCTGAAAGGAGTGTGTCAGAATCATTGGTGATATTTGGGAAATTTTCATTCTCCTCTTCTGGGATACCTATAACTCATACGTTTGAACACTTCATAAAGTCTGATAAATCTGTCAGTGAACGTTCTGCTTTCTCTCTCTTCTTTCCTGCCTCTAACTATCTGAGTTATCTCAAGAGCTTTGTCCTCTACCTCTGAGTTTCTTTCTTCTGCATGGTCTAATCTGTTGTTGTTACTTTCTATTGCATCTTTAAGTTCCCTAATTGACTGCTTCAGATCCTTCAGCTCTGCTATCTCCTTTTTATATTCTTCATATCATTCATCTCTTATTTGATTCTGTTTTTGAATTTCCTTTTTCTTATTTTTCACTTTATCGGCAGTTTCCTTCATTGTTTCCATCATTTCCTTTATTATTTTCTTTTTTCTTTTCTTTTTTTTTTTTTGAGACAGAGCTTCAAGCTGTCACCCTGGATAGAGTGCTGTGGCATCACAGCTCACAGCAACCTCCAATTCTTGGGCTCAAGCGAGTCTCTTGCCTCTGCCTCCCAAGTAGCTGGGACTACAGGCGCCCGCCACAACACCCGGCCATTTTTTGGTTGCAGCCGTCACTGTTGTTTGGTGGGCCCAGGCTGGATTCGAACCTGCCAGCTCAGGTGTACGTGGCTGGCGCCTTAGCCCATTGAGCCACAGGCGCCGAGCCTCCTTTATTATTTTCATGATCTGTATTCTAAATTCCATTTCTGTCATTTGTAACATTTCTTTATAGGTAAGAAATGCAGTAGCTCTACCTCTGCAGTAGCTACCTCACAGTCCCTTTGGAGGGGGGGTGTGCTGCTCTGGACTGGTTTTTCATGTTGCCAGGTGTTTTCTGCTGATTCTTCCTCATGAGTGATTTCTTTTATCTGTTTCCTTGCCCTAATTTTCCTTTCACTTCCTCTTGCTCTTTAAGTTGCCATGCTCTGGACTAGGGTTTTAATGAGTCCTTAAAAACCCCCAACCTCTGGGGGTGCCAGATTGGGTGGTTCCCTTGAGGTCAGCATCTCTTTTCCAGTCTGTTTTGACACAGTACCCCACCTCCACCAAGGAGAGAGGAAAGACAAAAATGCTATAAATCAAACCAAAACTAGCAAACAGAAAACTTTACAGGATAAAATTGGGGGAGAAACCAAATAGGGGTAGAAACACTAGCAAAAATGAAATTCTAATTGTTGAAAAAGGCAACAATGGAAAATTTTATATAAACTAAATAAATGAAGAAAGAAAAGAAAGAGAGAAAAAAAGAAAAGAAAAATCTATAGGGAAAATGTTGAAATTAAAAAAACAAAAAAAACCCCAAACAAACAAACAAAACAAAACAAAAAACAAAAAAAAACAAAGCAGTATATATATCTTGCTGAATATTGTCTGGGCAACAGGTGATCTTCTGGGGTATGAGATGTTAATCACAATGCTGATCCGGCTGTATGAGATGGAGACTGGAGGCCTCTGCTGATTTCTCAAACCCCGCAGGGTAGAGAGCCTAAATCTCTCCTCAGCCTGATTAAAAGGCACCTTATACTGCTAACCTTAGCTAAGGTGAAGCTTTCCCCTGAAAGTACTTGTCACTGGAATCACTCCTGTAGTGGCTATCCATTTACCCAGTGTGCCAAAGGGGGTCTCACTCCACGCCCCTGAGGGCTAAGGCTGCAAGGCGTCTCAGTCCCCACCTTTAGGCTGTTCAGTCACTAGATTATGCACTTCTACCTGGTCCTTGCTCTGCAACCCTGAGGGCGGAGCTTGCCAGGGCAGTTCTCCCACAATGGCTCCCTGCGGCCCACAGCCAAACACTATTAGCTCCATTTGGTTCAGCGGCTCAGTATGGGGCTCTAGACAACACTTAAAGTCCTCTACACTCTTGCCCAAATTCCTCTAAGGAAGTTTAACTGAGTGCAAAGTCCAAAAAAACAAAAACAGCTCACAGGTAAGACCTTTCCAGTTTGCAATCTCACTGCTGCTGTACTTACAGCTGCCAGCGGGATTAGACTGAATGAACACAAGCAACCACTTGCCAGTTCTCATCCAACAAACACCTGCAACCACTTGCCAGTTCTCCACTGCTTTTGTTCTCCTCGTGGGGTCCAGAAGTCTCAAGTTGACTCCCTGTATCCCCAAAGGGATGTTCCTGGGCAGATCCCACCAAAGATGTCTGCAGTCTTATTTCCCCAGACTCACAGTGTCCAGTTGCAAGGAAGCTGTTACTTGGCAGCCATCTTGCTCTGCCCTTGACCTTGAATTTTTAAGTATAGTTTTAAGTCTGGTAATGTGATATCTCCAGAGTTGGTTTTTTTGCTTAAGATTGCCTTGACTATTTGGCCTCATTTCTGGTTCTATACAAAGCAAAGAATTATTTTTTCTTGATTGGTGAAATATGATATTGCTATTTTGAAAGGGATTGCATTGAATCTGTAAACCACTTTTGGTAGTATAGACATTTTAAGAATGTTAATTCTACAAATTCATGAACATGATATATTTTTCCTTTTGTTTGTATCCTCTGCAAATTCTTTCCTCAGTATTTCATAGTTCTGTTTGTAGATATCTTCTACTTCTTTGGTTAAATATATTGCTAGGTATTTTATTTTCTTTGTAGCTATTGTAAATGGTATTGACTCTTTGATTTGACTCTCACTTGACTATTATTGATACATAAGAATGCTACTGATTTGTGTACGTTTAATTTGTAACCTGAGAGTTTGTGGAATTTATCAATTCTAGTGGTCTCTTGTTGGAATCTTTGGGATTTTCTATACAGGAGATCTTATCATCAGCAAAAAAGTTACTGTTTGACCTCCTCTTTCCCTATTTGGATATCCTTAATTTCTTTCTCTTGCCTGATTGTTCTGGCTAAGAGTTCTAGCACTTTGCTGAATAAAAATCGTGACAGTGGACATCCTTGTCTTATTACAGCTCTTAGAGGGAAAACTTTAGACTTTTCACCATTCAGTGTTGGTTTGTCATACAAGGCTTTTATAATTTTGAGGTATGTACCCTCTGTGCCTACTTTGTTGAGGGGTTTTATGATGAAAGGATTTAACCCTTTGTTTTGACTTCTCTTTGTGTGGTCAATCCTATTTATCAATTTATGAATGTTGAACCCTTTTTACATCCCTGGGATGATGCCCACTTCATCATACATTTAGGGGATTGTTTTTTGGATATGCTATTGAATTTGGATTACTAGTATTTTATTGAGGATTTTGCATTTATATTCACAATGGATATTGGTCTGTAGTTTTCTTTCTGTCTTGTCTCCTTTCCTGGCTTTGGTATCAAGGTGAAAGTAGCTTCATAGAATGAGTTGAGGTAGATTCCCTTCTTCTCAATGTTATGGAATATTTTCTGCAGTGTAGTACCAACTCTTTTTTGAAGGTTTGATTAAAATTCAATTGTTTACCTATCTGGTAAGACCTTTCTTTTAGGTTGAAAGATTTTTTTATTGCTGCTTCAAACTTTTTGCTCATTATTAGAATGCTCAAGAGTTTGGTTTCTTCCTGATTGAGTCCTGGGAGGTTTTGCATTTCTAGGAATTTGTCCATTTCCTCTACATTTTCAAGTTTTTGTGCTTAGAGATTTTCACATAGTACACAGATTATATTTTGTATTTCTGTAGTATCACTTGCAATATTTCCTTTTGCATTTCTGATTGAGTTTTGGTTTCTGGTTAATCAAGTAAGAGGTCTATTAACTGTGGTCATCTTTTCAAAGAACTAACTTTTTGTTTCATTGCTCTTCATTATTTTCTTGTTTTTGATTCATTTAGCTCTTCTCTTAGTTATTTCTTTTCTCTTGCTGGCTTGGGGTTTGATTTACTCTTTCTTTTCTAGTTCCTTTACCAGTTCCTTGAGATATGACATTGGATTGCTAATTTGTGTTCTGTCTATGTTTTTGATGCCAGGGTTTTAAGGGTATGAAGTTTCCTCTTAGGACTGCTTTTGCTGAACTCTATAGATTTTGATAGCTTTTGTCACCTTTGTAATTTACTTAGAGGAGTCTTTCAATTTCTACCTTAATTTGACTATTAATCCAATAATCTTTCAGCAGCAGGTTGTTTAATTTCTATGATTTTTGTGTAAAATTAAGTATTTTTCCTTTGAGTTTATTTCTAGTTTTATTCCATGTGGTCTGAGAGGATTCATGGTTGATTTCTAATTTTTTAAATTTTTTGGACCATGTTTTGTGGCCTAGAATATTATCTATCTTGGAGAATATTCCATGTACTGATAAGAAGAAGGTATATTCAATACTTTTTGGATAAAATATTCTGTAAATATCTCTTAGGCCCATTGAGTTAGAGTCCAGTCCATTTAAGTTCAATGTTTATTTATTTTGTGGTTGGAAGATCTGTCCAGTTCTGTTAGTGGAGTATTGAAGTCCCCAGAAATTATGAAGCTAATGTTTATCTCTGCTCAGATCTAGTAGAGTTTGTTTTGAAAATCTGAGTGCTCCTGTTTTAGGTGCATGAATATCTAAGACTGTTACATATTCTTGTTGAAATTCTCCCTTTACCATTATATAATGACCATCTTTGTCTTTCTGTACTTTTGTTGATTTAAAATCAATTTCATCTGATATGAGAATGGCTGCATCTGCTTTCTTTTTGTTTCCTTTTGCATGGAATGCATTTTTCCATCTCTTTATCTGAGTCTGTATGAATCCTGTGAGTTAGATGTGTTTCCTGGAGATGGAAGATATTCAGTTTATATTTTGTATTTGGTTTATATTTTGTATCCAACATATGTCTCTTGGGTGGGGAATTCAAACCATTTTTTGTTAATTGATAAAATCAGTATGTGGAATGCTGTTCTTTTCATGCTTTTGGTTAGTATTGTAATGCTTTGTTTTACCTCGTGGACTATTGTTCTGTTAACTCTGAGCTTTAATTTTTGGGTGGTTTTATATTGGTGGTTGACTATTATGCTGATTTATGTATAATGCACTTCTGAATATTTCCTGCAAAGTAGGTCTTGTTTTGACAAATCCCTTCAGTGTTTGCTTACCTAGAAAAGTCTTTATTTTTCTTTCATATATGAAAGTTAGTTTTCCAGGATATAAAATTCTAGGTTGGCATTTGTTTTATTTAAGAAGACTAAAGATAGGGCCCAATCCCTTCCAGCTTATTAGGCTTTGGTTCAGAAACCTGTCTGTAGTTAGCCTGATGGATTTTTCTCTTTTAAGTGACTTGATGTTTTTGCCCTAAGGCTCACAGGACATTCTCCTATGTGTTGACTTTAGCCTTTCTGATGACTATGTATCCTGGTGATTTCCCCTTTGTGATGAATCTCTCAGGTATTTGTTGAGCTTTGTGCACTTAGATGTTTTAATCTCTAGCAAGACCAGGGAAGTTTTCCTCAATTATTCCCTTGAATAGGTTTTGGGACCCTTGCACATTTCCTTATTCCTCCTTGGGGATTCTTATTATTTTTATAATTGGCTGTTTTGCATAATCCCATATTTCTCATAGGCTTATTCATTCCTCTTAATTTGCTATTCTTTCTTTTTCACTGAGTTAATTCAAAAGAGTTGTCTTTAAACCCTGGGATTCTTCCCTTTTCCTGGTTTAATCTGTTCTTAAAACTTTCCATTGTGTTTTATAATTCCTGAATGAATTTTTCATTTCCAAATGTTCTATTTGTTTTTCTTTTTAATGCCAATCCTTTTAGTAAATTTTCCGTTCATTTCCTAAATTGTCTTTCTGATTTCTTTGAGTTCGTTTTTTGTATTCTCTTGGATTTTGGTGAGCCTCCTTACACTGCATGTTTGTATTTCTTTATCTGTGATTTCAGTATTTTCATTTTTCTTGGTATCCATTGCTAGAGAGCTGGTATTCCCTTTTATGGTGTCCTTTTACTATGATTTTTCATACTTCCAGAGTTCTTTTGCTGATTCCTCTTCATGGGGAGCTGCTGTTGCTTTCTATTTTTGGATTTTATTTTGTTTCCACTGGGCTTTGTCTCCCCTCTCACTCACGTAAATGTGTTTTTAGCATATGTTGAGTAAGAACCTTTGCTGGATAATGTCGTGTGTGTGGTAAAAACTCTCATCTGTAGGTCTGAAAGTGTACTTAATATTTATTTTATCCATGAACTAAATGGATAGGTTATTGGTACATCTGAATTTTCAGCTTTATTCCATTATTCTGTTTTCTTCTATCTCCAGTAGTTGTTGTTGGGTGTTCTGAAGTCACTCTGATTTTCTATCATGTGTATCTAGGTTTTCTTTCCCCTTCCAGTGCTTCTAATTTTTTCCAGTCATACACTTTTCAATCATTGTATTGTTTTTCACCCATAATAAAACGTTAAGAATTAGGATGGGGCATTCTAATGTGAATAACTTGAAGTATTTTTCATTTAATAGTTTATTTTTTCTCTGCTTATTTTTTTCTAGTGTTTTTGACTTCAGATGTATTATTACTTTATTTATAATCTTATTTGTTTTCTGTATATTTCTAATTTGAATGTTACTCTTTCATCTTTTATTATCTCTTGCTTTAACGTATTCATTTCCTTATTTTCTGAGATTTTTTTTTTACTTTATCTCCCAAAAACTTCTATTTAAGTTAATGTATTTACTTCCTTAAAATTATTTTAGGAGAATTCCTTCTATCTATCTTTCTGCCTCCTCTCTCTTTGTTTATTCAGGTCCCCTTTTCATGGTACCCAGTTTGTTTTATGGACGTGTTATGTGATCTTGGTAATGTATTTTTCATTCTTCCATCCACTAGATAGTTAAATTGTTTCAACATGGAACTTTCCATTGAAAATCACTCTTGCAGATTTTTTAGGGCATTAGTCCATCCTTTTCCAGTGTTAGTCTTTGATACTGAGAAGTCTAATATTATTCTGATATTCAGTTCTTTGCATATAATCTTGATTTTAACTATCCACTAGAATCCCTTCTTCTCTGCTTATTAAATTTTACACTACATAATGTACATGCCCCTTTTATTCATAGAATAGTGTACATGTTGGTGCTGTAACCTGGGTACATATTTTATTTATGGATATAAATAATGACAGCCAGGCACAGTGGCTCAGACCTATAATACTAGCACTTTGTGAGGCTGAAGTGGGTAGATTACCTGAGCTCAGAATTTTGAGAACAGACTGAGGAAGAACAAGACCCCATCTCTAAAAAATAGCCAGATGTTGTGGCAGGCACCTATAGTCCCAGTTACTTGGGAGGCTGAAGGAAGAGGATCACTTGAGCCCAAGAGTTTCAGGTTACTGTGAGCAATAATGCCATGGCACTCTACCAAAGGTGATGAAATGAGACTCTGTCTCAAATAAATAAATAAACATAATTCCTAGCTTTTACTGAGTACCTACTGTGAACGAGACAGTGTATTTAAATATATCCTTTTGCTGGTACATACCCTAAACAATCATTAAGAAATAGATGCTATTATTATCACCATTTTAAAAAAGAAGAAACTGAGGTACAAAAGCTAAGTAACATGCCAAAGGTAAGATGAAGGAGGAAGGCAAGAGCTTTCTGATCGTAGATCACATGCTTATGACCAGCGCTAGGTTTACAGTAGATCTCACAGATTGTAAGCTATCATCTCATCAAGGTACCTTTGCAGATCTTTATTATGATAGGTGGATTTTATAATCTAACAGTCAGACATCAGTCTTAATGCCAATGTGTTTTTATAAATGGTAAGGGGTAGAGAAAAGTGTCTGATGGGAAATTTAAATCTGATGCAGGTTTCAGTGAAGAGCCACCCCACCGTACCTTTTGGACAAAAGATCAAAATGATGAATTTGGTGTCTAAGAAAGATTATGTTCATAACCCTAAATTTTTCTTGTCCAGGAAACCTGCTGGTGCCAACAGCAATGGCAGTGTGCTGAGAGGACTAGGGGCTCAGTCTCACTCCTGTCTTGCTTCATAAGTCAGCCTCCCTTGTAAGTACCACAACACGGGCTGCTCAGAAAAGTGGTGCCAGCAACACAAAAGCCAATCGGAGAGATTGAGAAGTTTATTGAGACTCTTGCGGGGTTGCTGCTATATATGAGTGAATTAATCTTTAGGAAGACATTCTTTTTGGATGCTAAGGATCCTGCAGACCCTGGAGCTGGGAAAATGATTGGAAGACAACCCAGTTTAAGTCATGTGGGACATATTTTTAATGAATTGTTATTCAATTGAAGCAACTGGCCTTCCTGAGTAAAAGCTTTTTGAACCTAAGTCAAAATTACTGGGGAGTTAATGGTACTTCTCTAGAATAGCCTTCTGAATTATCCAAAATAAGCATTTACACAGAGGCACTTAATGCTGAGTAATTGATGTCTGTCTGAATATCCTAGCCCCTAATGAGCTAGGGTGTAGCAGGGCACACTGAGTCACCGGAGAACCCCAGAGAGCTGGCTGTGAAAATAGCCCTGAGCTTGCCAGGGTTTTTGGTAATAGCTGGAACATTTTTATAGGCGCATCATTAGTGAGTTCAAGCCTAAAGGCATATTGGCTCGAGGTGAGGTTTTGTGTACGCCGTTATTCTGCAGATATAAATGCATCTTTAGATTAATTGTGGCAGTCAACTTCTATATCCTCCATGGGCAAAACTTTTGAATGAATAATGCTTTCCAGTAAATTAGAATTGAGAGATAGACTGATCTTAAAACTAAAATCTTATACAGGCAAAACTTACTAAATGCAGAATACAAATGTCTTCATACAATAACTAAGAAAGTGCCATGAAGGCTATGTTAAACAGTTTGATGAAAATGTTTCAGAATGTATATGAAGCCAGCACATTGTACCCCTTTATTGCACTAATGTACACAGCTATGATTTAATAATAAAAAAAAACTAAAATCTTTAGTATCTTCACTTATAAGCCATTTCTGTCCCTTTTAAACCATTCCATGGCACAATTCCTAGCCCCCAGTATTTTTTATCCCGATAGAGATCTCTGTCAGTAAGGAATACGTTAATAGTTTACCAACCATCACTCCTGAATAAGCATTATATCATAATTATTTTCCCCAAGAATTTTTAAAAGATTATGAATGATGCATTTAAGAAGCTCAGCAGTGAAGGAATTTAAAAGAATGAAGTGCAGTCCAATCTTGGCACTACATTCACACATGGAACGTTAATTGTTACTATGTGTCAGATGCAGACAAAAAAAGATGAATAAGTTATGACTGTGACCTTTGAGGTTTTCACTTTCCAGAAAGGGAGACAGAAACATATAAAACTAATTGTATAATAGAATATAACCAGGTTCAATCTCAGAAAAAAAGATGAAGGGATGATTTATTACCTCTGGAGCAGGAGGCTGAAGTGGAAGAAATTATGAGAGGTTTCATTGAGAAAGTGACTTTTGAGTTAAATAGTCTGTGGGGTTGAACAATAATGAGGAATTTTAAGCACCTAGTACATGTAAAAGGTGAAGCTGACTATCCTCTAGGAAAGCAAAGGATCGGGGGCCCCATGATTCCCCTGGACTTTGTTGAATCATATCAGATAAATAAAATCTTAACTCTGCCTGCCCAGAAGCACCACTAACAGCAGCAAATCCAGAAACCGACAGCCGAGCCACAAATGACAAAAAGCAGGAGGTGTTTTACTCAGCTCTCTCGAAGGGAAACAGTAATGTCCATAACCCTAAAAAAATGTTGAGGCGGCTACTCTACGCCCTCATAAGTCCAAATTTATTAAGTGCACTAAAATGATGCTGCCAAAAGGAAATAACTGGAGAATTTTGTGGAGCCAAGGCAAGCAGAATATGCAGTTATGAGAAGTTGGATAGTAGCATTATCCTATTCCAGACTGGATTTCACTTTGTTCCACTTCAACCAATAGCCACTTTAGTCCAACACAAAATTTAAACAAGACTGAAGTGAGAAGATGGAAAAACAACAAATACAATAGAAGTAAGGAAATCCTTCTGCAAGACTCCTTGGCAGGCAAAGGTGCTATGGCAAGGCAGGGAAAAGGTGGAGGGAAGAGCCTGGAAGCAACCAGTGCAGGTTAACTTTTTACACCAAGCCTTTGTGTAATGGTTGAGTGCGTTGGTGAAATGCACAAAGTGGAACATTCCTTAACATGAGAATGGACTGTATACTTGGCTAATTACTTTAGCCCTCTGAAGCCTCCCTCCTGTGTGGAGGAGCCCTTGATAAGAATGAGGTGGTCATAGGGCATGCCCAAATGAAGGCATTGCTTTCTGAATTTTTTTTTAAGTCGAATCCACATAGATCATGAATACATTTATGTATACATGGGGTACAATGTGTTGATTTTCTTTCATACAGTCTGATGCAGTTACATCAAACCAATCAAGAACATAAATGTCTTAACACGATAATCAAGTAAATGAGGCAAAAGCCATGTTGATTGGTCTGATGCTTTCTGAGTTTGAGCTTTTCTGTTTGTGAAAGGAAAGAAAGCAAACGTAGGCTCTAACATGGCTTTTTTATTGGTTTTGGTTATCATTACTGCTAAATAAAAAGGCTATGCAGCTGGCTTTGGCTTTTTGGATGAATGTCATCAACTGTTAAAGACGTTTCTGAAGAAAAAAAATATTGCTCCTAAACATGGCTTATATAGCTATCCACGGTTGCCAAATCCAAACATAAATTATTTTCTATTAGCAATTATTTTATTCAATGTATTCCTTGTGTTTAGTTTTCTAGGATGGCTTAATTCATTGCAAACATTATTTCTGTCACTTAAGAGGATACTAATATGAGCTGAATTTTATTTTCAAGGAGCTTTCGGTCTATTGAGGGAAGCAGGTACAGAACAGAGTAGAAAGTGAGCAATGCCTTGAAAAGAGCACAGTTGCTGTGCTCACAGCATTCAGAGAAGAGAAAATGTACTTTCCGTATGGTATTCAAAAAAGATTTTGTGGGGAAAAAAGTGCTTGATTTCTCTTTGACTTTTGTATACATGGGAACTGAGTGGAAAGATCGTTTCAGTGAAATATAGACTGGTATGAATAAAGGCAGAGACACAGGAAAAACTCGAGGTGGGCCAGAGACACGGAGTAGACAGTGACTTCTGGAGAGGAGTCATCCCGGGGAGTAGTGGAAGTTAAGGGCGTTAGCTGAGAGAGACAGGATATTCACACACTGGACAGGGCCTTCAACACGAGCGCAAAGAATTCGAACTTTGCATTTAAATAAGTAAGAAGTTCATGAGTTTTTAAATATATATATTTTTTTTTATTTTATGTGGTAAGAGTGTTTAACATGAGATCTTTTGGGGGGCGGGGAGGACCGAGTCTCATTCTGTTGCCCTGGGTAGAATGCCGTGGTATCATCATAGCTCACAGCAACATCAATCTCTCAAACTCTTGGGCTCAAGAGAGCCTTCTGCCTCAGTTTCCCAAGTAGCTGGAACTATAGGCACCCACCACGATGCCAAGCTAATATTTTTTCTATTTTTAGTAGAGACTTAAATTTGTAAGTGTGCAACATAGTAGTGTTAAATATAAGCACATTGTGTACAGATCTCTAAAACTTACTCACTTTCTATATCTGCAACTTTATGCCCCTTGATTAGAATCTTTCCCGCAGCCACTGGCAATCATTATTCTATTCCCTGTTTCTATGAGTTTGGTTGTTTGCTGCCTCACATTAGTGGAATAAAGCAGTATTTATCCTGTGGTCACTGCCCTATTTCCCTCAGCACAATGTCCTGTAGGTCTGCACACCCCAGCCTCTAGGTGGAGGACCAATAGAGGTCCAAGGTCTAATTAGGAACCAGCTGCACAACAGGAGGAGAAGTGGTCAGCGAGTGAGGGAAGCCTCCTCTGTATCCACAGCTGCTCCCTATTGCCGGCATCACCTCCTGAGTTCTGCCTCCTGTCAGATCCCACTTCCCCTGAGCCCTGCCCATCCATAGAAAAATTGTCTTCCATGAAACCAGCCCCTGGTGCCAAAAATGTTGGGGACCACTGCTCTAGGTTATCCATTTTACTGTAAATGACATGATCTCCTTTCTTAAAAACACTGAATAATATCCTATTGTATGTACCTACAACATTTTCTTTATTCATTCATCTGTCCAAACAACATATAGGTTGTTTCCACTGTTTGGCTATTGTAAATGGTTCTGTGGTGAACAGAGGAGTGCTGTTGTAATAATATCCATCCAAGATCCTGACTTCAACTTTGGATAAGTACCCAGAAGTGGGATTATTGCATTTTATAGTAAATTTTTTTTTTTTTTTTGAGAAAAAGAGAAGTTTATTACTTTGCCGACAAGGAGGAGAATAGCAGACAATGATCTTAGAATCTAAATTCCTGCCTCTGAGCAGGAAGCACTAAGATTTTAAACGTGCTAATACTCCCATTTTGGGCCAATCCCACCTTCAGATAAAGCAGTCTCCTGACCTCCACCTGCACTAATCCCATCTTCGGCTGAAATGATCTCATGATCTCCGCCCAGATGATTCCCTGTAGCAAAAACGCAAGAGGTCTTCCCTGCCCCTCCCAACCACTGGCCTGAGGCAGGGATGCAGATTTCAGTTCCCAAAAAGGGAGATGGAAAAATTTTTCAGGCCATTCCTTCTGTAATATACTGTCAATTTTACTTGCCCATATCTGCAGGAAGAGGGACAATGTAGTATTTATCTCAGTGCTAGGAAGGGTCTCTCATAACCTATTTCTCAGAGGCTGAACTTCAGCCTGCTTTTAAAGGGCTACCCTCATCCAAAGGAGGGCAATGAGCAATACCTTCTTCCACTTTAGGTGTGTTCCCTGTGATTTTCATTCTGGGTGTGGGGCTTTTCTTACTTGCTGGGTTACCTCTGCTGCAAAGGAGGGTCCATTATCATTCATGTTCCTTTTGGGGGTTCACTCAAAGAAGTCCGTGCATAACCACAGGACACTGTCGTGTATCCAAGTGCAGATGGCCCAAACAGTTCTATTTGAAGAACCGCCACACTGTTTTCCATAATCGCTGTACCAGTTTACATTCTTACCAACAGTGCACAAGGATTCTAATTTGTCCACATTCTTGCCAACATTTGCCTTGTTTTAAGTACTAGACATGCTTACAGGTGTGAAATAATTACTCACTGTGTTTTGGGGGTTTTTTTGCTGGGTTTGAACCCACCACCTCCCGCATATGGGGCTGGTGCTCTACTCCTTCTTTGAGCCACAGGCATCGCCCTTCTCACTGTGGTTTTGATTTGTATTTCTCTGATAATTAGAGATGGTGAACATCTTTTCATATACCTGTTAGCCATCTATATGTCTACTTTGGAGAAGTATAATTCCTACTGTTTACATGGAACACCTCTTTCGATCCTTCACATTCAGCCTACTGGTGTCCTTAAATCTAAAGTGAGTCTCTTGTGAACATATAGTTGGATCCTGGTGGTGGAGGCAGGAGGAGGGGTGGTTGCCCATTCAGCTACACTGTCTTTTGATTGTCTAATTAATTTTCTTTTAATTATTGATCATGAAGGATTTACTATCGGTAAATTAATTTTGCCAATTTACTATTATTAAGTTAATTTTCTCTTAACAAGTTAATTAGCAATAATAACATTTTATTTATTGCTTGCCGTTTGTCTCATATTGATGGTCCCTCTTTTGTCTCTTTGGTGCTTTATTTTTTGTTTTCTATTGATATGCTTTGAACCTGGTGCTTATTTTTGTTTGCAAAACTTCTGTACATTCTTTCTTTCTGGTTACTAGGGGCTTATATAAAATATCTTACAGTTATTACAGTGCTTAAAGTAAAAATTTAATTTCCAGTAGACAGAAAATTCTACACTTTTACTTTTCAGCTCTTCACATTTGTGTCACTGAGATGACAATTTCCACCAAAAAGGTAATGTAATATTCTCTATTTATCTATACAATTTTCCTTTGCTCATTAGTTTTATAGTTTCCCTCATTACTGTGTTACTTAGTATCCTTTTGTTTCAAACTGAAGACCTCCCTTTAGCCTTTCTTATAAGACAAGTAGTGATAAATTCCTTCAACTTTTTTAATACTTTATTTGGCATGTAAAATATCCATATCATAAAATTTATCACCTTCAACATTGTTATTTTTATAGTTCAATGTTGTTAAATATCTTCATGTTATGCCACAATCACCACCATTAATCTTCATAATTCTGTTCATCTTGTAAAACTGAAACTACCTTTAAAAAATAACTCATTTTCTCCTTCCTCTGGCAACCATCATCATCCTTTCTGTCTCAATGATTTTGACTACTCTAAGTATCTCAGATTTGTGGAATCATACAATGCAAATGTTTCTTAACTTCCAATGGGGTAATGTCCTGATAAACCATTGTAAGTTGAAAATGTCCTAAGTTGAAATGCATTTAGTATACCTAACTTACTGAATATTATAGCTTAGCCAAGTCTGCATTGTATATATTAAAATACTTACATTAGCCTATAGTGGGCAAAATCAATTAACACAAAGCCTAATTTATAATAAAGTGTTAGTATCTCATGTATTGTATTAAAAATCATACCGAAAGTGAAAAATATAATGGTATGTATATTCAAACTGTGGTTTCTACTAATGTGTATTGCTTTTGCATCATCATAAAGTTGAAAAATCTTAAGCCAAATCTTCATAAGTTAGGGGTTATCCATATTTGTCTTTTTGTAACTATCTTATTTTACTTACCCTCATGGTTCAGTCATGTGTGAGCCTACATCGGAATTTTCTTTCTTTTCAAGGCTGCATATTATTTCATTGTGTGCATGCATGTATATCAGGTTTTACTTATTGATTCATCTTTCAGTGGACACTTAGGTTGCTTCTACCTTTTAGCTGTTGTGAATAATGTTGCTATAAACATGGGTATATAAGTATCTTTCTTAAACAGTGCTTACAAATCATTTGTGGATATACCCATAAATGGCATTGGTGAACCACATGGTAATTCTATTTTTTAACTTTTTGAGGAACTATTATACTGTTTTCCATAGTAGTTATGTCACTTTTCATTCCCATCAATACTCTGTAAGGGTTCCAATTTCTTCACATCCTCATCAAAAGTTGTTATGCTGTGTTCTTTTGATAGTAACCATCTTAATGAGTATGAAGTGGTATCTCTGTAGTTTTTATCTCTAGTTCCCTAATCATTAGTGATGTTGATATTTTTCATGTGCTTGCTAGCCATTTTTTTTCTTTTTTTTTGTTTGTTTGTTTTTTTGCAGAAATGTCTATTGAGTTCTTTGCCCATGTTTGAATTACATTGTTTTTTTATTATTGTTGAGTTTTAGGATTATCAATATATTCTGGATTTTAATCTCTTATGAGATATCCAGTTTGATCCCATTCTGTGTGTTACCCTTTTACTCTGTTGCTATTGTCATTTGAAACACAAATGTTCACAATTTTTATGAGTCCAACTTGTCTTTCTTTTTTTAATTTTGGTGTCCTGTTTTTGATGTCTTATGCAGGAAAGTACAAAACTCACAGATCCTATAAATCTATTACATAGTCAAGACTACAAAGCAACTAATTAATATTATTATAGGAACAAAATAATATTGCATACCATTATTAACTTTGACTGTAAGGCAGTATGGATAAAAACCAACTATATCCTGCTTACAAGAAATCTTCCAAATGGGTAAAGACATTTAAAGACTCAAAGTAAAGGAGTGGAAAGCAAGCAAATGGAACAAAAAACAAGCAGGTAGAACTATACTTCCATCAGATAAAACAGGCTTAAAGTCAGCAACAGTAAAAAAAAAAAAAAAAGAAATAGTTCAAAATATACATTCACCCAACACTAGAGCAACCAGATTCATAAAACAAATACAAGTAAACCTAAGAAAAGAGATAGACAACAGTGCAAAAATAGTAGGAAATTTGACACACCACTCACAGTACTAAACAGATCAAGACTGAAACACTGAACTTAAACTGGACTCTATACTAAACGATCTTAACAAACACAGAAAATTCTACCTAACAACCACTTAATATGCATTCTTCCTATCTGTGCATGGAACACTTGTCAAAATTGACCAGAAGATTGCCACAACGCAAGTCTCAATAAATTAAAAAAAATCAAAATCATATCAAGTAACTTCTCAGACCACAGTGGAAAAAAGCTAGAAATCAGTACCAACTGTAAGTCTCAAAACTACACAGATACATGGAAATTTAACAACCTAGTCCTGAATGATCATTCAGTCAATGATAATTAAAGTAGTTGAAATGAATAAAAATAGAGATACAACATATCAAGACCTCTGAGACACAGAAAAAGAAGTGCTATGAGGGAAGTTTATGGTGTTAAATGGCTATATCAAGAAGATAGAAAGATGTTAAAGATTTAATGTTACATCTCAACATCTTAAGAACTTAGAAAGAAAAGAAGCAACTCGAAAGCTACCAGAAAAAAAGAAATAAAAAATATTAGTGAAGAACTAAATGATATTGAGAACTTCCTTTAAAAAGAGGCAAATGAAAGGAAAAGTTTGTGCTTTGAAAAGCTAACCAATATTAACAGACCACTAGATAGATTAACCAAGAATAAAAGAATGAAGATTTTAAAAGATCACTACCAGAAACGATAAAGGTACCGCATTGCAATTGATACCACAGAAATACAAAAGGTCATCTGAAAGTATTCTGAGCATTTCTGCATACACAGAAATGCAGGAAACGGATAAATTCCTGGAAAATACAACCTCCCAAGATTGAGAAATACAGGGAGAAATACAAATCCTGAACAGACCATTCACAGGCAATGAAACTGAATCATTACTAACCCTCCTCCAACACACAAAAAAGTCCAGAACCTGATGGATTCACAGCCAAAACTTTTACAAGATGTACAAAGAAAAATTAGCACCAATCCTAGTCACTGTTCTAAATAATCAGGGAGGAAGGAGTCCTCCCTATTTCATTCTATAAAGCCAGTATGATCTTAATACCAAAGCCAGTCAAGGACACAAAGAAAAAAGAAAACTATAGGCCAATATATCTTATGAAAATAAGTGCAAAAACACTCAACCAAACCCAACAGCACATCAAAAACATAATATATCCCAATCAAGTGGGTTTTATACTAGACATGCAAGGAGAGTTCAACATATATAAATCCATAAATGTGATTCACCACATAAACAGAAATAAAAGTTAAAAACATATGATCATCTCAATAGATGCAAAAAAGAGTATTCCTTTAAATTCAGTATCCCTTCATAATAAAAACCCTCAACAAACTAGATATTGAAGAAACATACTTCAAAATAATAAAAACCATGTATGAAAAACCTATAGCCAATATTATACTGAGTAGAGAAAAGTTGAAAGGATTGTCCCTAAGATCTGGAGCAAGATAAGGATGTCCACTTTAACCACTTCTATTCAACATAGTAATGGAAGTCCTAGTCAGAGCAATCGGGTAAGAGAATGATGTAAAACACATCCAAGTAGGAATGACTTCCTGAAAATAGGAAGTCAAATTATCTCTGTTTTTTGATAATATGATCTCATACATAGAAAATACTAATGACCCCTCAAAAAGAATCCTATATTTAATAAACAACTTTGAGAAAGTCTCAGGATACAAAATCAATATACAGAAATCAGTAGAATTTCTATACACGAATAATAACCAAGCTGGGAAAGAAATCATGAAGACAATTCTATTTATAATAGCTAAAAAAATACCTAGGATAAACAATCTAAACTGTGGTGTATGTACACCATCAAATACTATTCAGCAAAAGAAGAAGAAGAAGAAGAAGGAGGAGGAGGAGACTTTACATCTCTTGTATTAACCTGGATGGAGTTGAAACACCTTATTCTTAGTACAATATCACAAGAATGAAAAAGCAAGAATCCATAGTATTCAACATTCATATGAAGCCAGAAGATCATCTAATACACACCCACATAAGAGAAAAACTCAATTCAACTCAAGTTGGAGGAAGGGGTGATGAGGGAAGAGGGAAAGAGAAGGAGGGAGGGAGATTGGTGTGCTCCCATTTGATGGGCACGACATAAGGGTATATGGCACATCTCTTGGGTGCGGAACATAACTACAAGAGGAACTCTACCTAACACATGCAAAAATTGTAACTGAATTTTTTGTACCCTCACATTAACCTGGAATTAACAAAAATGTCTAGGAATATACTTAAACAAAGAGTTAAAAATATCTCTTCAATGAAAACTATAAACATTGATGAAATAAATTATAGATGAAGCAAACAAATGGAAAAACATCTCATGCTCATAGATTGGAAGAATCAATATAATAATTGCCCAAAGCAATCTACAGATTCAATACAATTCCTGTCAAATTAACAATGTTATTTTTACAGAATTTGAAAGAACAATCTAAAATTTATATGGGACAACAAAAGAACCATATGGCCAAAGCAATCCTAAGTAAAAGGAACACAGCTGGAAGCATCATATTACCTGATTTCACACTACAATAGTACAATAATCAAAACAGTATGATAATGTTATAAAAATAGACACATAGATCAACAGAACAGAATAGAGCACACAGAAATAAAGCCACATATACGGCTTACACAGTATGGCCGGCGACATTAGCTAGCGCTCGCTACTCTCTCTAATGGGGAAGCAGCGGCCTACAAGAGACTCAACTGTATCTGCCTCTATTTCCAACAGACTCACGTTCAACTTTCGCTCACAAAAAGAAGCCGGGGAAATTTTATTAGTCCTTTTTTAAAAAAAAAAAAAGTTAATATAAAATTATAGCAAGAAAAGGAACCTGAACTTTAGTAACACACCTGGAACAATCCGCAGCAGCGGGAGAAGAGGTTTCATTTAGTTGATTTTCTGTGGTTGTTGGCTGTTCGCTAGTCTCACGGTGATGGAAGCTGCACATTTTTTCGAAGCTGGAGGTTTGGTTCTCCCGGCAGCAACCTGACGCAAACCAAGGATCTGGGGATCTTCGCACTATCCCGAGATCTGAGTGGGACATACTTTTGAAGGATGTGCAATGTTCAATCATAAGTGTGACAAAAACTGACAAGCAGGAAGCTT
>CAUYRH010156622.1:0-20849 GCA_963574655.1 Perodicticus potto | reverse complement strand
TTCAGGAAGGTTAGTGACATCAGATTCCTACTGAATGAAGGGCTGGGAAAGGTGGGTTTGAGCTGTGGCTCCATCTCCAGTTACTGCTCCTGACAGGAGGGGAGATTCCAGCCCCAGGTCCTGCACATGCCCAGTGGGACTAAAGGGACAGACCCGGTGGAGTGGCAGCAGGTGGGCAGTGGCTGAGAAGGCGCATCAGGGTGGAGCAGGAACATAACCCGCAGGGGCTAAGTGCAGAGCACATCCAAGAAACAGAGGCTGGGATGAGGGACAAACCTGGGTCTGAAACTGAGACACAGCTTGGAAATAGATCCAAGGGTTTGGGGCTTTGCTCCGGAAGCAGACGGGAGCCACTGGAAGTGGCGTTGGAGGCTGTGCCACAACAGCAGGATTCTGGCAGTGGACCTGGGATTAACGTCCCACAAGACCAAGACAGCCACTTTCAGGGGCTTTGGTTTACTATGAAGTAGAATGACTCCATATTTAATCCAGGAACAACATAGGGGTAGGTAGCAAGTTGTGGAAGGCTGAATTAGTCCCTAGAGCTATAGATTCTAGGTCTTGGGCAGGATGTCAGATATTTTATCTTTAACATTCTCCCGTGGCAGCTTTGGTGCGTAACTATGTCTGTGAATTACCTGCCTGGCTGGTACCTATCTTTGCTTGCATTTTAATGAGCTGAAGGGGATTTCAGCCATTAGGAGAGAGGCTGGGTGGGTAGCTCAAGACTGTAATCTTAGCACTCCTGTGGACTAAGATGGGAGGCTCAGTTGAGAACAATAGTTCCAGACCAGCATAAGCAAGAGCAAGACTTCATCTATACTAAAAGTGAAAGAATCAGCCTGGTATAGTGGTGCTTGCCTGTATTCTCAGCTACTTGGGGGGCTGAGGCAGGAGGATCATTTGAACTGATGAATTTGAGGAAGGAACAAGCTATGATGACGCCACTGCACTCTAAACCGGGTGATGGAACAAGGCTCTGTCTTTAAAAAAAAAAAAAAAAGTGAAGGGAGATAGCACATGAGACTCCTACTATGGTAAAGGAAAGAAGTAATGAGAATGTGGGGTCATGGCAATACAGAATGGGGAACCAAGACTAATGGAAAATACCATCAACATAGAATTGAGAGGATTTACCTAATAATCAGAAGAAGTGAGGGTAGAGGATGAGGATGAGGGAAGGATCATTGCAAGGTTTTGAGCCTTGACCAGGGTAGTGACAAATTCGACACATGCAAAAAAATTATTAATTTCATTTTTGGTTTTCCCACTTTCTCTGGCTCATGTAAATGCAATTTCTATGGGTCTAATCACTACTAGGTGAAACAGTGAAACTCCAAACCTTTCTAACAACAGCTAACATTTTCTATTCACTACATTAGTCTGTGCGCTCTATGTTTTAGAGACTTTTAATTCTCACTAATGGGTAGCTCTAACTTCACTCTTTCTATATTCCATCCATACAGTATCGCATGTAATTCTCAAAGTACCCTGAGATTACAATGATTATCATCTGTTTGACAGATGAGAAAAGTAAACCTTTGGCCAGGCACAGTGGCTTATGCCTGTAATCCTGGCCCTTTGGGAGACTGAGGCGGGACCATCGGTGCTTAAGCCCAAGAGTTTGAGATTAGTTGGGCAACACAAGGAGACTCCCAAACCCATTTTCTACAAGATACAAGAAAACAAACAAATAAAACTTAGAGAAACGAAGTAACTTCTCAAGGCCATTTAGTGAAACAGCAGATATTCCGTTTTCTGTTTTAGGGACAGTAAGTCCCTAAAAAGAGAAACGAAGTAAGTTCTCACGGCCATTTAGTGAAAGAGCAGATATTCACACCGAGCAGTCTGCCTCAAAACACAAGTTCTCAGTGCTGCCCTTGCAGCCCCGTTAAACAGCAGTAAACGTAACTGCTGAAACAAAGGTAAAGAGGCATCCCTGAATCAGGCAAGTGAAGATACAAGTTATATTTGAAAGTCCTCATATCCAAATAGACTATGCAATTTAAAGTTTAAGTGAAGGGGATTTCTGTTTATTTACCTCAGAAAATAAATTCAGGTCATGCAATTTGTTTTGCTTGTGTTTGTTACACTAAACATTCTTCTCTGTACTCTTTCAGCAAATGAGAATTGCTGTAATGTGCCCTGGGAAGGTCTGCCACGAAATGATTACACAATCATGCCAGTTCATGCCATTTGCTTGCCATGGGATTTCCTCTGGGACTTTGTTTAGTTCTGTGTAATGAATAAAGCTGAGAGTGAAGGGAGGCCTCCCCCTTTTACCTCAGGAGAGATCCACATTCAACGTGATCCATTACAGCCCCAATCTGTCCAGCTGATGCCAGTGGGAAAGTTTTCCACACTGCTCAAAATTCTAGGCAGTTTGTGAAGCCTGCTTTCCCAATCTCTTCAATGCATCTGCTCACATCATAGCTAGGTGTCATGCATAAGTATGATAGCAAGAAATTATGTTCTCTGGTTGTATTATAAAATAAAAAAAGAGGTGAACTGTTGACTGTACCTAACACTTCACTCACTCCACATAGTTTACCCCACACCTTCCTGCAAATTGATCACATCAAACCTCCTGCCTGTATTCTGTTCAATAAAAACTTTAGTCATACCTCATATTTATTATTACTATAACATGCTGTGTGAATGTAGTGATAAATGAAAATCGAGTTATACAGCTTAAATAAAACACATGCTTGCTACAGTCTTTATTAGTACTCAGCTTTCTTTTATTATGGCTTTTTAAAAATAATTTTTAAAAGTGCATGATTCTTTTGGGCATTCCGTTTAAGAAAGATTAGAAATAACATTTTAAGGCCAGATGCAGTCAGTCACACATACAATCCTAACACTCTGGGAGGTCGAAATAGGAAAATCCCTCGAAGTCAGGAATTCAAGACCAACCTGAGCAAAAGCAAGACCTTGTCCCTACAAAAAACAGAAAACATGAGCCAGGCATGGTGGCATGCACCTGTAGTCCCAACTACTTGAGGCAGAAGTGCTTTAGCCCAAGAGTTTGAGGTTGCAGTGAGCTGTGATGACCCATTCTACCACTCTACCCAAAGTGAAAGAGACCCTGTCTCAAAAACAAACAACAACAAAAAGGGGAAATAACACATTAATACACATAATATTAATTAATCAGTTGTGCATAGGTTCAGATTAGAAAATATCAAATAAGCAAGGGCATGGTGGCTCATGCCTCCAATCCCAGCATTCTGGGAGGCTGAGGCAGGTGGATTGCTTGAACTCAGGAGTTCGAGACCAGCTTGAGTGAAAGCGAGACCTCATCTCTAAAAATAGCCAGACATTGTGGCAGGCACCTGTAGCCCAGGTACCAGGGAGGCTGAGGAAAGAGGATCGCTTGAGCCCATGAGCCTTTTGAGGTTGCTGTGAGCTAGAATGCCATGATACTCTACTCAGGGCAACTAGGACTGTGCCTCAAAAAAAAAATAAAAATAGAAAATATCAAATAAATACTGGAAAAATATTTTAAATTAGCTTAATTTAGGTACGGGCCATGTTTAAAAATATCAAATTTGAATCTTCAGTTTTACTTATTTTATGTGCTAATTCCATTATACAGATCCATTATTTCAGTAATTTCTGGAGTGCCACAGATAAGATAAAAAAACAAAATTCAACTCCAGTCAAAAATCAATAACACTGTCTTCATGTGACCAGGATGAGAAGCTTCTGCTCTCAACATGAAAACCACAGTAGAAAAAGAATTCCCCCAAGTTCACTGGTGACAAGGAAATAGTACGAAAGACCAGAATAAGACTACACAGCTGTGATTCTGGCAAACAAGGACTGACTCCAAAATCCAACTGTGGCTGAGAAATGCTGAGGTCACAGACAGCCACACGTGCCCAAGTTAGCCAGCAAAAGGCGAGAGAATTTTGGCATGGCGTGGTGGCTTTCCTCCAATAGCCAATGCATTCAGAAGTTTCGGGAGCATTTTTCAGTTTTTCCCCAAATGTCGTGACATCCAGCTCAATCTTCTTCCACTAGGCCTGCTGAGACCAGAGAAATCGATCACATTTTTCAAGCATGCTTTGTATCAAGGCTCTGAAATCCCAAAGAAAAGAAATTGGTCAGTGCTTGTTATTCACAGAAAATTTAAAAGCCTACAGGGAATTAGAGGACTCAAAAAGTTGGCTAATTCTATGCATCAAAAGGCACAATCAACAGGATGAAAAAGGCAACCTATGAAATGGAAGAAAATACCTGCAAATCATAGAGCTGACAAGCAGTTAATATCCAGAATATGAGAGGATTTCCATAGTAACAAAAAAACTCAAAGAGTCTGAGTTAAAAATAGGCAGTGGAGAAAACGGTTTGGATAGGTATTTCTCCAAAGATGATATGTAAAGAGCCAGTAAGCCTATGAAAAGATGCACAACATCACTAATTACTAGGGAAATGCAAACCAAAACTACAATCAGATATTCTTTCACACCCATTAAGGATAGGTACTATAAAAACAACAAGAAATACCGCACAAAATAATAGGTGATAGTCTAGGCATGGAGATGTTTGGGCCCCTGTGCACTGCTGGCAGGAATGTATAATGGTGCAGTCTCTCTGCAAAACAGCATGTTGGGCCCTCAAAAAATTAAAAATAGAACTGCCATATGATTTAGCAATCCCACTTCTGGGTGTATACACAAAAGAATTGAGAGCAAGGTCTCACTGAGACATCCTACAGTCATGTTCACAGCAGCATAGTCACACTATCCAGGAAGTGGAAGCAACGCAAGTGTCCCTCACTGGGTGATGGATAAACGAAACGGGGCATATACAGACAGTGCAGCATTATTCGGACTTCAGAAAGAAACCTCAGCACATGCTACAAGATGGATGCAACTCAAGGACATCACGCTAAGTGAAATAAGCCAGTCACAAACAGACAAATACTGGTCTGAGTCCAGCGGGTGAGGTATTGAGAACAGCACACACATAGAACAGAAAGTAGAAGGGTGGTTGTCAGGGGCTGTGACTAGGGGAATGAGGAGTTGCTGTTTAAAGGGTATGGAGTTTCAGTTGTGCAAGATGAAAAAGTTCTGGAGCCTGGATGCACAACAGTGAATGTACCAAATTGTGTATCTTACCACAGTTCAACAACAACAACAACAAAATAAACAACTTGAGAAAATTAGGTTTCTGGTACCATAATATTTTCCAAGAATCAAGAACACACCAGATTTGGGCATTCACATTAATCCAAACAGCATCTCAGTCATGACTGTAAATGAAGTGAGATCAGCCTCCACGTCCTATGGGAGTGAGGGGTCAGGATGGCACAATCTTTATGTCTACCTCTGAATGTCTGCAGGGTTCTACAGGAACCCTCCTCCACCATGGAGAGGGCATGACAAACTGGCATTACCTCTGCCTTTTCTCGGCGATCCTCAGGATATCACAGGTTCTGGTAAACTTCTCTGACAACTCCAGGGCCAGACCACATTCCTGTAGCAGTGACCAGGCCCGATCTGGGCCCAGGGCCTTCGCTAACAGGAGTGCCACATTCTCCACATTTATGGGGGTAGGTCCATCACTGAGGTTCCCATTTAGTGACACCTGGGGGGCTGGCCTTGTGCTCTTGTTCTGTATGAGATGGAGGAGAAGCTTCCATTCCTCCACAGTCTGTGGGATCCAACCTACGTAAACACAGAGAAATCCCGATGGTTCTGACCACTCTGAGCACACTGCCTGCATACAGGAGATAGTCAAAAGCCCTTTTGAAAATATTTAACTCCAAAAATAAAAATATTCAAGAATATAATCTCATCACTCTAACACAAAGTTGTTTTCTGAAAATCTGGTTTATAAATGGTTCATGATGAAGAGAAGCCACAAAGTTAGCTTCCAAATTCTTTCAGTCACTCATTAAGTAATTATCCATGGCATAGTCTACCCTGAGTACTGAATATGGCAGGATGAATAAAACAGACATAAACCCTACACTCTTGTAGAGCTTAATGTCTTACAAGAGACCGAACTTAAACACACAGATAAATATAAACTGTGCTTAAGCACTAGAAAAGAATAAGGCACCATTTGAGAGAATGGCTGATTTCGTTTGGAGGATCTGAGAAGGGCTCTATAAGGAAGTGAGATTTAAGCAGAAAGCTGAATGAGACACACACTTAGGGGGCATGTGCCCATGGTGTACATAATGTGCCAACTTGAAGCAGCGGGTATCAGGAATGGAGAGGGAAGTGGCCTGCATTTGTGACAAAGGAAACATGGAAGACAAAGGACACAGTAAAGAACTCTATAAGTCTAAGGGATTTTTTAAGAGCCTGTAGTGCACAAAGGAGTAGTGATAAGGATGAGATGATAGGGCCAGGCCTTGTGCACCAGCTTAAGAATCTGAAATTTATTCTGAGTTCAAGGCAAGGGGTTTCCAGGAGTGAAATCACATAATCTAATTTTTGATTAGAAGAATCATCCTGGCTGGGGTAAGGAAAATGGAGTAAAGGTGGGCAAGAACAGAAGCCAGATGACTGGTTATGAAGTTAGTGCAGTACACAAGCAGCTAGGGTCAGAGTGACAGGGGCATAAATGAAAGTAGATAGATATGAGATAAATATTTAGCTGTAAAATTAGCACTTCTTGGACAGTGACTGATATGTATCAAGAAAACACACTGACTAGAAAAAAACATTTAACACACTGACTAGAAAAAATTTTTCCTTGGGCCATGGTGTTTTATCACAAAAGCAGAAAATAAAACAATGCTTCCTAATTTAGTGGAAATTTTGTCATTTTGTATTGTGTTCTAGCTGCTTGAGTAGGCCAGCTGGAGCAAGGCGACAGAAGGTGGAGGAGATGTGATGTCTGACAGCAAAAACAGTGAGCAGAGGTTTCACAGCTTCACAAGGCCTCAGGCTCAAAACTTAAATACAACTCACATGGCAGTTAATGTGTCAATACGCCAACAGTAAGAATAACTCTTACCATTCCCATTATTAGTGAAGTAACAAAATGGTAAAAGTACTTTTATCTGGGCAGAAAGGATTTTAGGTGGTATTTTTTTTCTTTATGCTTCCTAAATTTTCTATTTTTTTCAATAACAAACATATCATAACTTTTGAAAATATAAGCCAATAAATATCGGTGTTTGTTCTACAAAACAAAAAATAAATAAACAAAACCATAAACCATTTAGATCGTTTCTAGTTATTTTTCAGAAGTATATGTGTATCTGAAGTTCTACTACAAAACTACATGGCTCTCTTGTTTCATTTCCTAAACAAAGATGATCTCAGTAATTAGTCATAGCTGTGAAGCTGACGACTGTACCCTAGCCAACCAACTAGCTCCTTCATTCTGTTCTGACTTTCCTTTTCCCACAAAAGGCTGTAGTGATGGCCTGGGGGTCCTTCTGCTGCTGGGTGAATGATCCTGATGTCAGCTGTTGGCACCGCTGCACTGGGATGAATCTTGCACTAGTAGCACCACAACCCAGATTAAGACACCTCTCAGAGTGCAGGAGGACCTCTCAGACAGACTTCAGGTCTCACTATGTCAAAGTCTTGACCTTATGATTGTCACTGTATTCATGTTGGACTGATGAAAAAAAAATATTTTAAGTATCAAAATACCTATGAAGGCTTAGGGAGTCTGGCTGCTATTCCACTTTAAAGTTCATTTTAATAACCTCTAACTTTTTGTTTTGTTTGTTTGTTTTGAAGACGGGAGTCTATGTTGCCTAGCTGGACTCAACTCCTGGGCTCAGGAAATCTTTTACCTCAGACTCCCACGTAGCTGGGACTATATGCACATGCCTCTATGCCTGACCAAGAGCTCTAACATTTGACTGTGTAAAAGGCAACATGGCCACCTAGGTAAATTAATTGTCCTTTCTGGGCCTCAGTTATAACATCTGGAAAGTGGAAATAATAGTAACTATCCCAAGAGTTTGTTATCTCATGTAAAACAGCATATGGATTGTGAATGATAGTAAGAGGAATCAAAACTAAATGGGTAATTAAAACAACACATAGAAAAGCACAAGGTGCCTAACACATTGTAGGTATTCATTTGACAGAAAGGTTTCCTGTAGTTTACTCCTAATTATGTTTATAATATACCAAAGGGTACACATCAAAAAAACTCCACAGGCTGGGCACAGTAGCTCACACCTGTAATCTTAGCACTCTGCCAGGCTGAGGTGGGTGGACCGCTTGAACTCAGGATTTCTCGACCAGCCTGAGCAAGAGTGAGACCCCATCTCTACTAAAAATGAAAAACTGAGGCAAGAGGATCACTTGAGCCCAAGAGTTTGAGGGTGCTGTGAGCTGTGATCCCACAGCACTCTACCAAGGATGACAAAGTGAGACTCTGTCTCAAAAAACAAAACAAAACAAAACAAAACAAAAAACTCCACTATACATGATCATTGAAATATTCATCAGGGTGGCACCCATAGCTCAGCAGGTAGGGTGCTGGCCACATCCACCCAGGCTGGCAGGTTCGAACCTGGCCAGGGCCAGCTAAACAACGACAACTACAACAAAAGAATAGCTGGGTATTGTGGAGGGTGCCTGGAGTCCCAGCTACTGGGGAGGCTGAGGCAAGAGAATCTCTTGAGCCCAAGAGTTTGAGGTTGCTGTGAGCTGTGATGCAAAGGCACTCTACTGTGGGCGATACAGTGAGACTGTCTCAAAAAAAAGAAGAAGAAAAAGAAATATGCATCAAATTTCTTATGGAAATGTCTGGAGTAACTTCTAAAAGACCACAACCAAAAGTAGCCAGTTGGGATTAACATACCATTGTCCCCTTCTATCAGGCTCATATCATTCAGATACACAATGTTGGTGAAGGCCTCCCTTCTTCTTTCCAGCTCCAAACAGAGAGTAAGATATCCAGGCCAGAAACTTTAAAGAGACCAAAGTTGAAGAAAGGAATAAAAGGCAGTGAATTTACCTGGGACTGCATTGTCCAATGTAACAATAACTTGTCACATGAGGCTATTTAAATTAAGATTAATTAAAATGTAATTAAATAAAATGTAAAAGTCTGTCTTTCAGTTGACCTCTACACATTTCAAATACTCAATGACCAAATGTGGCTAATGACAACCATATTGGACAGTTCAGTAGAACATTTCCATTATCACAGAAGAGTCTTTTGGAGAACTTGGATTGTTTAAACAAAAGCTATTAACAGGCCTGACATAGTGGCTCATGCCTATAAGCCTAGTATTCTCAGGGAAGCTGAAATGGAAGGATCACTTGAGGGCAGGAGTTTGAGACCAGCCTGAACAACAGTTAGACCCCGTCTCTACCAAAAGAATAGAAAAAATTAGCCTTAGGAGACTGAGGCAGGAGGTTCTCTTGAGCCAGAAATCTGAGGTCACAATGAGCTATGATAATGCCAACACACTCTACACCAAGGCAACACAGCAAATTCTGACAATTGAGGCCAAGCACCAATTATGAGTCATTTAAACTTTATACATTTTCTAAAAACTTTAAGATTCAATACAAAATTAGCATATTTCTTCTTCAAATATGCAAACCTTGGAAGTTCTCCTTGACTCTTACCTCTCCTTCATTTTCTATATCCAGTGGCAAGAAGTCCCACTGCAATTTCCTTTGAAATGTCCCTTGGATGTGTTCCTTTTGCTATCCTACTCATCAATCTCTATCTATCTCAATGACTGCAAGAGCCTCCTAGTTGACCTTCCTGTCTTCAAACCTACTTGTGTATGACAAAGGAAATGATCTCCAGAAAGCTCCATTTTCATTACTTTTGTACGAAAAATTGTAAGAGTCTCCTGATGATTAAATTCTTCTGACCAGCTTTAAAGGTCCTACATAATCTCATCACCCACCACCTGACCGGTCTCATCCCTGACTATCAGTGAGACAATGTGTAGCAAGTACCTACCACTATATGAATTAGATACTAAAAGGGAAAAGTTACTATATCCAAAAGCAATAAATAATTGACTAATATGTGATGTGGATAATAAGCAATGTCAGTTTCTCATGCCCTTGCTTTTATTATTTCTCCCACCTGACATACCTCTTCCTGGCTAATTTACAAATACAAATACTACCAGGTGTCAGGGTTTATGTCCAAAGGCTCCCCTCCTCCCTGAGTCCTTCACCAGAGATTCTATTGAGCCCATTCTGACCTCTTCCTTCTTGGAACTCCTATGTCAATTACAACTGGTATCATACAATCTGGTGCTTAATTAAATACTATCCACATGAGAACTGGGGCTGGCAACAGAGGGATTGGAGAGGAGTCAGCAAGGAAATATGCACAAGATTCAAAAGGAAAAAGATATCTAGTTTACTATCACTTAAAACAAAAAACGTATGTTTACTTTTGCACAGCAAAGAGAATTCCCAAATGATAATGCATATTAGTTCAGGCTCTTAACTGTAAGGTTATTAACTGAAATTATTCTACTTTTAACCTCAGCCTCTTCGAAAATCTTCACTTAGGCTCAGCACTTGTAGCTCAGCAGCTAGGGCGCCAGCTACATACACCAGAGCTGGCGGGTTCGAATCCGGCCCGGGTCTGCCAAACAACAATGACAACTACAACCAAAAAATAGCCGGGTGTTGTGGCAGGTGCCTGTAGACCCAGCTAGTTGGGAGGCTGAGGCAAGAGAATTGCTTAAGCCTAAGAGTTTGAGGTTGCTGTGAGCTGTGAGGCCATGGCACTCTACTGAGGCCAACATAGTGAGACTCTGTCTCAAAAAGAAAATCTTCACTTACCCACAAGATCTACAGATGTCAGTCATTTTCTCTTTGGTTGTAAAATCTGCAGGAAGTTTAATTAGATAAAGGATCAGCTGACTATAAGCCCAGGAAAGCAAATGTGAATGAGGCCTGTGAAATGGAAGAATATCACTAGGTTAGGTTAGGCGACTCACCCTGTAATTCTAGCACTTCAGGAAGCCAAGTGGGAGCAGTGCTTGAGCCAAGCAGTTTGAAACAGGCCCGGGCCACATATTGAGACCCCTGTCTTTACAAAAAAAGTAAAAATTAGCCAGGTGTGGTGGTGCATGCCTGTAGCTCTGGCTACTTCAGAGGCTGAGGCAGGAGGATCACTTGAACCTAGAAGTTTGAGATTGCAATGGATCATGCCACTGCACTGCAGCCTGGGCAACAGAGTAAGACTCTATTTCTTAAAAAAAAAAAAATCAGTAAATCAGATAGAAAATAAGTTTTAGAATGTTTTTATTAGCCATCTAAAAAGAGTTTAATTACATTTATTATTATTATATATTTTAAGCATTTTTATTTGGCTTATAAAAATTAAAAATAGCTGCTTTTCCTATAAACTGTTTATTTTTAAATATTAGGTATTTTAGGTAATCAAAAGCAAAGAAGGAAGCCCATAATTCCATCACTCGTAGATAGCCATAGTATATCTTTTCAGACTTTTTACCTAGACATATAAGATAGGCATTTGGGTTCTCCCGAAGGAAAACATAGGAATATTTCTAATACAAGTATCAGTGTGTATTTTTTTGTAAATTTTATTATTTTTTTTTAAATTCTAAATCTGATTATGTCTGATCCCTTCACAAATTTTCAGGCAGACAGACACACACAATTTTCTTCCTCTAACTTAGGTTTAATCATTAAGGACTCTTAATGTGGGTCCATGAAAAAGCTACATGGGGTGAGTTTAATTCCCTGAAGTCATGTGCAAAATTCTGCATGAATGTACACTTTTCTGAAAGGAATCATTAGATTCTTACAGGGCCTAATACCCCTAAAATGTTCAGAACCACTAAGAAGTACACCTAATCTCATTATTCCTGTGATCTTTTCCATAACTGTATGTGAGCCCAGAATGTTATATGTGAATAAAACAGTTCCAGAGGAACAGGGGAGCTTAATCCTTAGAAAAAGGACTTCTTCCATACCTGGGGTAACCTTCACCATCCATAGTGCTTGTGCTTGGTGGAGCATCACGGGACACGGCCAAAAGTAGCCAATTCAACCTTAAAGACTCTGGTTGCAGAAGGGACTCAAGGAAAGATGACCTAAGAGAAAGTTGGGGGAAAAAAATCACCAATCTTCACGGTAAGAAAGGAAACATAAAATGTGGGGGTGTGAAGAAAATTTGCTTAAGAGATCAATATAGGGCCAGGCATGGTGGCTCATGCCTGTAATCCTAGCACTCTGGGAGGCCGAGGTTCAAGACCAGACTGAGCCAGAGTGAGACCTCGTCTCTAAAAATAGCCAGGCGTTGTGACAGGTGCCGGTAGTCCTAGCTACTTGGGAGGCTGAGGCAAGAGAATCACTTATGCCTAAGAGTTTGATGTTGCTGCGAGCTGTGATGCCACAGCATTCTACCAAGGTGACAAAGTGAGAAAAAAAAAAAGAGATCAATATAGTAGATGAAATAACTTAAGAACTCTTCTGCTACAAAAACGTCTAGAAATGCTGATGAAATTTTAATAATCTTCTAAACAAATAACTGAGCCCCAAGAAAATAAGGAAAATGCCAAAGGACAAAAAGAAAAAAAGAGAGAGGAAATAAAACCATTTTGGCAAAGGTGAAATGATCACAGGAAGAAACCAAGGGGGAGTTGCCATTCTAATAACCAAGGGGAAAGGTTGTTTACAGCCATGGGGATATAGGAAATGGGTATCAACTGAAAAATAAAAGAGCTGGAACTGAGGTCCACTCACAAAAAGCAAAAAAAGCTGGAATATTATCAATAAAATGGTGGTAGTGAATCTACTCACCAGCAGAGATAATAAGAAGCTTATCTGTCTTAGCCTAGGCCCTGAAATAAGAGTTTAATTTTATACTGATTATCTGAGAATCCCTGGGATTGAGGGTTGGGGGAAGAAGCATGGTAAGTACACATTTGTGATATGCTCTGAAATGTGGCAGGATGGTACAAGACTGCCAAACCCTCATTATTTCTACAGTAGGTGTCTCAACTCCATGTTAGTCAACAGAAAAAATATTACACCTGCTTACAAACGAGAAACAATGCCCTATCCAAAGAAACTAAAGTCTGCAAATATGCTCTCCTCACCGCTGATCTTCAGGTCTTGATTTCACCAGACTGTCTAGATAGGCCAAAAATTGAGCAGGGTGACGATGACAAAGTTGCATGACATCTGATGGCAAAATGGATGGATAAAACCTTATTAAGGATCGAAGGGCAGATTCCCCAAACTTCTCATACAACCTGCATTTAAAAGCAAGACATTTTAGTCTCCAACTGTAGGAAGATAATATAACTTCGTTACATTAAGAAATGAAATATACTAAATATACCAAAATGTAACTCAAGTATACTAAAATGAAACTTCCTGCAAATGAATAAAACTTGAGACTATGCCACAAAAGATGCATGTGTTTTAGTTCGTATAAACAGCATATAAGACAACCTACCGAGCAGCATAAGCAATCAACAAAGGACTGTCAAAAGGAACTGAGTCATCTAATAACTTTAATCTTGTTGGTAGATCTCCTTCTTCCATCTCCATATACGTAGGATTAGAACTTGCCATTTCTGAAATATAAAACATACCCTTCCCTTCATCTCTTAGCCTTAAATATTCAATACATGAACATATTCATTTATCAATCCATCACACACCTACTGTGGGCATCACTATGTGCAAGGCCCAACATCTAAGCACTGCAAGAAAAACAAAAGAATAAGATGCAGTCTTTATAAGAACCTTAAAATCAAATTGGGAGGGAGGTAAAGCACATTGAAAGTTTTAAACAAGACAGAGGAACAGATAACTAATACATCAGTGACTATTACCCTTGAAATGAATGTATGGGGCTTATCTATATCTTTTATGCCACTTATATATCACAAGCTAATATATCTACCATCAATGCCAAATTGCTCAGTTTTTTCTAGAATACCCTACTCCATCTTTTAGAATTAAATTAATTAAAGTCAATAAAATTCAGTTAAAAATTAATTTTTACCTGAATTAATTTTCAGTTTAAAATATTTGATCTGTTTTTTAAAATATCAGTGTAACAAATATGCATCCTCTGATAGAAGATGTGACTTTTGGGGATAGCCAAAAGTTATTTAAAACCAAGTCTGGTGAATGGAGTGATGATCTACTAAAACTATTTGTAGTTTTCAAAAAAAATAGGTATCTAAAGTAAAATAAGTTTTTCCAAGTAGTTTCCAGCTAGCTCTGAAGGCAAATCCCAAACAGTTCTAAAAGCTGTTTTCCACAATTAAAACATCGTTAGAAAGGTGGGCCTCCTCAACAGATTCTAAAGAGCCAACCATCAGTTTCTAATATATCTATTTAAAAACAAAAAGTTGGCCAGGCATAGTGGCTGACACCTGTAATCCCAGCACTTTGGGAGGCCAAGGCAGGACTGGTTGAGGCCAGGAGATCAAGACCAGCCTGGGCAACATAGCTGCCCCGTCTACAAAAAAAAAAAAAAATTAGCCAGATGTGGTGGCATATGCCTGTATTTGGTGGGGGAGGAGGGGAGAAGGAATGTGTCTGGAGCAGATGGATCCCTTGACCCTAGGAGTTGAAAGGTACAGTGAGCTATGATTGTGCCACTGCACTCCAGCCTGGGCAAGAAAGAGACCTTGTCTCTTTAAAAAAAAAAAAGAGAGACTTGCTTCCCAAGCCAGTCTCACTGTTTCCCTTTTGATTGTGTCAGGCCATAACTACTTAAAGGAATTCAGAGGAGGCCATCATTTAAAGCTGGGGAAGTGAGGAAAATCTTTATGAGGGGGTGGAACCTAAGTCAGACTTATCCACTTAAATTCAAGTAAATAGCTACATCATCTCAAATTGCGCACCAATTGAGCACACTTCCTCTGGCACCAGTGTTAACCACCACTGCTATGGCTAATGGAGATGCTGTTCTGCAATTCACCTGTGACCAGGGTTGGACATGATTGCATAGTAGAGACAGAGAAAATTTTTCAGTAAGTAATAATGTCACAAATTTGAATCTAATTAAAGAGAAATAACTGGTTTCTTATTTCACCTAAAAGACAATCTACCTCAACTCAGGAAAAAAAAAAACCCTAAAATCATTTCTTGTGATTTTAACTGTCTTATGTGAATTAAAACAGATCTGTAACTACAGATCCATGTTTCTAAAAAACAAAAAGATCTTTAAGTCAAATAATATAAAAATGTATTTCTAAATGTGGTTATTCACTTTTAATAATGAATGAATGAAAAGTTTGCTGTTATTTAGAGACAGGGCACCTATTATTCAAGCAGAATTCTGAATTAAGAATATTTACAAGGGCAGGAGAAAGGGCAGTGCGTGGTGTTTAAGGTATGAGAGCTGGTTTCTATATTAGGATGTCAAATAGTGTGACGTTCAGTAAAATCTGAGGTAGATACTGCCAGCTGTGCACCAAAGTCTCTGAGGCAGATGGGCGCTCTCCACCCATATTCATTCTCTTCTTCCTGGACAGCTGGCTAATCTATCAGGTGTGTCCAACCTCTGGCCCATCGACCACATGCAGGTATTGGATGTAACAAAACGTATGTTCAGTCCATTTCTTTTGCTCATTAGCTTCTGTTAGTGTTTGTATTTAATGCGTGGCCCAAGAAAACTCATACTCTTCCAATGCGAAGCAGAAGAGAAAATAAGTTGGACAAAGGTGGGTTACATTTCCCAGTATAATCTGCAGTTAGTTAGGGCCATGCGATATAATTCTCACCAAAAGAATATAAACAGAAGAGACGTAAGGCCCTACAGAACCAGGACTATAAAAGAATATGTCTCACGTGCTCTCCTCTGAACACAGCAACCCAACCTCAACTTTAAGCCCTACCAGGTGTTGGAGCTCAAAACAATGGAAGGAACTTGGAATGCTAAATTACTACACTGAACAGAGCTACCCCATTGACCTAAAATACCTGTCATAGACTGTTACATGAACAATAAATTTCCCTATCATGTCTGAGTTATCACATTATGAGATGTTTGAGCAGTTTAGCACAGTCAACTAATATCTCTCTGTGCCTCACTTCCTCATCTATAAAATGGAAAAACACTATCTACTGTAAAGATTGTTGTTAAGGATAAAATGAGACAATACTGGAGTATTTACCATAATATTCAGCATATAGCAAGTACTTGATATATGGTATATAGTATTTATTCCTATATTAGTGGGTTACATGAGGGATTTTCTTATTTTTATATATCTGCATTTATAAACATTTTACTTTAACCCCAACTTCAACACTGCTATATTGCTTTCTGAATGTGCCTGTAAGAGAAATAAAACTAATTCTTATAATATAGTTGCAAATTAAACCAATGTTAGAAGAACTACTAAAAATTAAAATAAGTAGAAAACAAAATGGAGGTGATTTCCTACTTAAATCTTTTTTTTTTTTTTAGACAGAGTCTCACTATGTCACCCTGTATACAGTGCTATGGCATCACAGCTCACAGCAACCTCAACTCTTGGGCTTAAGCGATTCTCTTGCCTCAGCCTCCCAAGTAGCTAGGACTACAGGTGCCTGGCTATTTTTTGTTGCAGTTGTCATTGTTGGTTAGCTGGCATGGGCCAGGTTTGAATCCACCAACTTCGATGTATGTGGCTGGCGCCGTAACCACTGCCATCAGCACTGAGCCATTAAATTTTTTTTTTTTAACCCCAAATCCTTCGATGCTACTTAAGCTCTATAACAATTTTTTTTTACATTTTTTTCTTTTTAACTGTCCCTTTATCTGGAGACCAATTTCTACCTTTGATAAGGAAATCTGATTATTACCTTTTAATCCTTCAATAAAAGTATCCCAAACAGAAGGGCTGTTAGCGTAACTAAGCTTGATACTCTCCTTTGTTCTTTTCAAGTCCAGGAGAAAAAAGTATTTCTTCAGGAACTGACAAGCCAGAACTTCAGGAGGGTCCTGTTGCAAAGAATAGTCTACATGTCCACTTGTGCTTTTGATCTTACAATTCAATACGTTCAATTCCAAACATAATGTTGTCAATTCAGCCAGGTCATTCTGAAGACTCTTTGCTATTGTACATGGAGAACATATTTGAAAAAGGTCCTCCAAGGACTCCCTTGAACTACTTAGAGATTCACATGCTATTTGATCAACAGTTTCTTCACTGCCTAAAGAGTTCCTTTTTCCTTTTTCATTATCTTCATCTAATATTCCCTTTTTTGACTCATCAAGCAGTAGCACATCCTGGTTTGATTTCATGGATGAGGATGAGCTGCCGGTATCTGAAACACCTGCAAAGTCCTTCACGGCAAATGTTTGTTCTAACTTTGAATGCCACTCCTGTAAAACCATTCTCAGAGACTCGGGTTCAAATAAAACCAGAGGGTCCTCCAGCTTGGTCCTGTAGAAAACAGTATAACATTTATGTTTTGTGTTTAAAAAAAAACAAATTAATTCATGCTAAATAAAACTAATTGATACAACATATTCATCTGGAATAAATGTTACTTTTCAAACCTTTAACATTTATCTCAGCAAGATGACTAAGCAGAGAACATTAATTTTGGAGTATTTTACCAATTCTTGAATCTCAATTCCAAATGAAGCAACCAGTGTCACAGACCATCTTAGGGCCACTATCGATGATCTGAGAAAGTCACTCCCCTTTACTCTAATCCTTTCTCATTCATACTCACATTGCTTCTGCTGTTGCTACTTTAAGTTCTTGGAACCTGTCTTCTTCTAGAGGTTGACCAGTTACCTCTCTTTTCTCCCTAGAAAAGCAAGAAAAATAACAATACTATTCACAAAAGTTGAAGATAAGAACTTTATTAGACAAATATTTCTAAGTGCTCAGTGGCAAGTATTTTACTTCATGTTACATGAGACCAACAGGTGAGTAGAAAAAGTGGTACATGACATCAAGGTAAGCTCAAGTCAGAATAAGCTCTCATTAGAAAGAAAGGCATGCAAACAACTATAATATAAAAAGATAAACTGAATACTATAATTAAAGAGCAGCCTTTAAAGAGCATCGTGATATGAAAGCAGAGAAGAAGAAATAATTATCCCGAGGAGGCAATCAAGAAAAGCATTTCTGCGTGTTATGAAAAATAGAAGAGTAGTCTATAGAAGACCTGGCACGAAGAAAGGCAGTGAGGTATCAGAGCACACACCCAGTGCTCTGACAGGACTGGAAGTTACAGTGCTTAGAAGGATGTGGATGGAAATGAGGCTAGAAAAGAGGTTAAGGTCAGCCTGAGGGCTGCCTTAAATGCCATGTCGAAAAAATCCATATATAGGTATATGTATATATATGTATATACACACACACACACATACATATGAATTCACTTAGTTATTCTGAAGATTATACACCTTTATTTTATCTGACTGCCCAGACAAAGTGGACCCATGGATCTCTTTCTCTCTTAATTCCAGGATGAGTGCTGAACTTGCTTACTTCTATTGCTTGGGTCCCCTGAAACTACACAATAAGGCAGAAAAGGACACACAAGATACTTCACACTATGTTAGACCCAGGGCTCTGCTACAACTCTGCTGCATAAGGATTATGCCATCAGCATACCATAGGAAGGTACTGACATGACTTCAGTGCCAGCTGTTTAATCAACAGTTTCTTCACGGCTTAATGAGTCCTTTTCTTTTTCATTATCTTTATCTATTATTCCTTTACTAACTCATCGAGCAATAGCACATCCTGGACCTTTCAGGCCAGAGAGCTTTAGAGACTTACCCAAAGTCACCTGCTAGTCAGAGGCACAGCCAGGACCAGGCCCAGATCCTTGGTCTTCCTACTATTAATCTAATACTCCTCTGACATCTCAGAAGGCTGAAGAGATCACAGGGGAGAGTGGGAAGATGTGCAGGGAAAAGAAGGAAAAGGTGCTAAATTAAATCTCTCTCTCAATAGATTTACCACCTATTTCAACACTGTGGAATTCAAAATTTTTATGAGCTAAACAATTCTCAGTGAACAGGGTCATACATGTACCTTCTCCAATAGGACATAGTCTATGTGGAGTTTTTTCAAACTGACAGCTGGCCCCCTAAAATTTAAAACATTTATATGTAAGGGCTTACTCGATGTCTTCCTCCTTTGGGCAGGTAATTGAACTCACATCCTCTTCACATGATGGCTCATCACCCCTGGGCTCTGGTCTCACTTTTAGATCAGGGCTTGTGTGAAGGGTACCAATCTTCTCAGTAGTTTTACGCACAAAGCTAGAAACACTGCAAGGCAAATACCAAAAAACTACATGAAAAAAATCTTGTAACTGCCTAGAATGAAAAATTCAGTACCTGAGTTTTCTATGTTCCCATTAGTCCTAGGAAGGCAACTTGGACTTAATAAAAAATAAAAAGAAGGCCTGTTTACAGCAATTTCTCTAATCAACTATATATTTCACATAAGGCCCAAGTAAAACTTAAAATACAATGATTCACTTCAGCGAATAAACTGCCCTGAGAAACCAATGATTCAGTGGTAAAGAAAAGGTCTTTATTTAACTCTAGTTGTGTGTGTAATATTTGTGTCAACTTAGAGGCCATGTGATCATCAGCTCCATCCTGGTCAGAGAATAAGGAAGAATTTCTTCATGAAATCCAGCTGCTGACTATCACATTATGTCCTTCTCAACAAGCAAAATTTGTATCTAGTAAGATTCAGATAAGTGTTAAGTAGTGGTACAATACCTTCTCTCTCAAACTCTAACGCCAATCTAGTCCCAAGGATTAGCTAGAAACAATTCTGAAAAGAAAACTCCAGAGCCCAGACTGAGGGAGGATCAAGAAATGACTAATGATATACGGAAACCATTCCCATTAGGGTTGAGGGCAAAACAATTTTTTAGTTTTTTGCTCTGTTGGGGGTGGGGCACTCACACCTGTAAAAGCTTAAATACCTAGCTATTAAAACAAAACGGCTGAATGAGAAGTTAACAGCGTCATATGGCAGGTTATGTGAGAAATAATTTATAGACTTTCTTTTTTTCATTTAAAAACGTCTTTGTATTCTCAGCCTAACGTGACAACTGAGGTGAAATAAGAAACGGAATTAAATGACAAGACTAATTGGTTTACCTTTCTTTGACAGCCTGAAGAGACACAAGAGGAGATGGAGAACGAAATGATAATGGAATGCCGAAGGGGAGAAAAGTTTCATTCTTATCTGTCTCAAACACCACTGGAGCATGAGAAACATTGTCTAATGAGTGAATGGGGGAAAAAGAAACAAAAACTAATCACATGGGATTTTTTTTTAAGGAAATTCTGAAATGAATAAACCAAAAGAAATGAAGGATTCAATACCAAAATCACAACTGACCCAGATACAAATGAGAACACAGGTTTACAAGATGCACGGGATAGTCCACATAGGTATTAAAACACTCAGGCAGGTACATTCATTTGCCTCTTTACCCTGAATCCCCATAAATCAAAAGGGAAGTTTAGAGTCTCTATTTATCTCTTCTCAATGGTTCAGTCATAGGAATACTCGTACACAGAAAAGGGAAGGCAACGACCCCCATAACGGTAGGAACTTTTCATTCCTGATGGAAAATAATTTGGTTAGTCAGGATAAAATCTTTCTATTCTTTTGGTTAATGACCATCTTTCTTATTCTTTCCAGTATTTTGATGCTTGATCAAAATTAGGACATTTACGGCTCGGCGCCTGTGGGTCAGCGGGCTAAGGCGCCAGCCACGTACACCTGAGCTGGCGGGTTTGAATCCAGCCCGGGCCCGCCAAACAACAATGACGGCTGCAACCAAGAAATGGCGGGGCGTTGTGGCGGGCGCCTGTAGTCCCAGCTACTTGGGAGGCGGAGGTAGGAGACTCGCTTGAGCCCAGGAATTGGAGGTTGCTGTGAGCTGTGATGCCAC
>CAUYRH010156619.1:0-13211 GCA_963574655.1 Perodicticus potto | reverse complement strand
AAATGGGATTTGATCAAGCTAGAAACTTCTGCACAACTAAGGGCACAACAACTAAAGCAAAAAGGCAGCCTTCGGAATGGAAGAAGAATTTTGAGTGTTATGAATCTGACAAAGGGCTGATAACTAAAATATAAAGTGAATTCAAATTAATCAAGAAAAGAGCAAAAACCTCCATGGACAACAGACTTGAACAGAAACTTTTCTGAAGATGACAGACAAATGGACAAAAACACATGAAAAAATGCTCATTGTCCCCAATCATCAGAGAAATGTAAATCAAAAGCAGTCTGAGATATCGCCTAACTTCAGTGAGATTAGCCCACCTCACAAAGTATCAAATGTGCAGATGCTGGAGTGGATGTGGAGAGAAGGAAACACTTTTGTACTGCTGGTAGGAATACAAAGTAATACAATCCTTTATGGAAAGAAGTATAGAGAATCCTTAAAGAACTAAAACTCAACAATCCTTTCGGTCCCACAATTCCATTACTAGGTATCTACCCAGAAGAACAAAAATCATTTTACCACAAAAACATGCGCACCAGAATCTTTACTGATGATCAATTCACAACTGCCAAGTGTGGAAGCAACCCAAATGCTCATCAACTCATGAATGGCTTAACAAACTGTGGCATACATATACCATGGAGTACTACTATTCAGCCATAAGAAAAGATGGAGACTTTACAACTTTTTTGTTTACCTGAATGGAATTGAAATATATTCTTCTTATTAAAGTATCTCAAGAATGGAAAAATATAGCTACATGCACATATGAATGATAAAACACAAACATAGTCTAGCAAGGGGGAGGGGAAAGGAAGGAGGGAGAGGAGGCCAGTGGAGTGAGGGCAACTGCCGGGATCTCACCTAATGTGCACAATGTGAGGGTGTTCAGCATAACCCCAGGGTGAATAGCTCAACTATAACTTGAACTTTACCTTAGAATTGAAAACAACGTAACCTAAAAATCTGTCCCCTCATACTAAATTGAAATTTAAAAAAGAAAAAAACATTAAAAAGTCGCATAAATCACTGTCAAGGGCCCATATATCTTATATGTAAATGTTTCTCATTTTCAATATAAACAAAAATGTTTACCCCACCTTTAGGCTTAAGGCAGGTCTCATGTTTGACAAATGAGCACAGCAGGATAAAAGGATAAAAATCATATCTCTGAGTCATTTAAAATTTCCAAACAAAATAATCTTACCAGAGAATATAAAATAAACTAATAAAACCACATCAGAAATTAAGAATGGAGACATTTAAACAATCTAAGAATATTTGGAGATATCTATGTAACAATTAACTAATTTTTTTAAAATCCACTCTCAAAAAAGTCATTTAAAATTCAGGGTTCACTGCCGAACTTTCTCTAATGAAATCAAAATTACCCTGGATTCTCCAAGTTACCACACTGCAGGTCTGGGAATAAAAGTATACATTCTTATGCTGCTAGTTTGGTCAACCTGGGAGTATTAATAAGGAGTTTACCATGTACCTTATGTAGTACAAGAACCCTACTCCCCCCTTAACAATTTCTACTGGGAAACTTAACATAGTACTTCATAATGCTTACTTTAGATCAGATTTTGCTCCTAATGATTAGGTATGCCAGGAATGGGGCTACGGGAGGGTATTAGCACACTTTTTCTAAGGGGCCAGAGTGTAAATATTTTTGGCTTTGCAGGTCATTCTACCTCTGCTACAACTACTTAACTCTATAACATGTTTCATGTTAACTCTATAACATGAAAGTAGCTACAGACAAGAAATGAATAAATGTGGCTGTGTTCCAAAAAAACTTAATAGTAACAGGCAGCAGAACCCAATTTGGACCAACACCTAGCCTAAGATATCTGAGCACTTGTTTTATGTTGTGATTAGTGGTCTGTTAATATATTTTTCTAAGATTCTATTTTAACTTCAAGAAAATAGTAATTTAAAATAAATATTTTATACATACAATGACAAGGACATGTTTGACTTTTTGGGATACTTGCCTTTGTGTAACTTTATTGTTTTTAATAATAATCATATATCTCAATTTGTGGCAAAAAAAAATAGATTTCCTGCATGCAAACTCCTATTAAAATAGTCTCTTAATACATAACTGCTCCCTTTCAAAATCCTGCTATTTGTAAATATTTGCAAATATTCATCCCAAATTAAACTACTGCAAAAATATACTTACCCTTTGGGTAGTATAAGATGGCTTTTTCTTCTTTTCAAGTGTATAAAGACTGATTTCTACATCACCTTTTGCAATTCGACATTCTTCCTGCACCCTAATAACAAATCAAAAATCAAAGTAACAAAAAATCATCAAAAAAGAAATCAGTAGCTTAAGAATCGGGTAACAAAAATCCGTTAAATGTAAAATTTGCCATTTTAGCCATTTTTAGGTGTATACTACAGTGGCATTATTATTTTTTGTTTGTTTGTTTGTTTGAGACAGAGTCTCACTTTGTTGCCCTTGGTGGAGTACTGTGGTAACACAGCTTACAGCAACCTCAAACTCTTGGGCTCAAGTGATCCTATTGCCTCAGTTTTTCATTTTCAATAGAGACAGGGGGCTCACTCTTGCTCAGGTTGGTCTTGAACTTGTCAGCTCAATTGATCCACCTGCCTCAGCCTTTCAGGTTGCTACGATTACAGGTGTGAGCCATCGTGCCCTATATTTACACTGTTGTGTAACCATTACCACTATTTCCAAGATGTTTTCATCACTCTAAACTCTGAAATTAAGCAGTAACTCTTCATTTTCTTCTTCTCCTCACTTGATAACCTCTAAGCTATTTTATGTTTCTACGAATTTACCAGGTCTAGATATTTCATGTAAGTGTAATCATATAATATCTGTCATATTGTGTCTGGTTTCTTAAACTCAGCATAATGTCTTCAATATCTATCAATGTTGTAGTAGGCATGAGAACTTCATTCTTTTTTATAGCTGAATAATATTCCATTGTATGAATATACCACAATGTGTTTATTTACTATGAATAATGCTGTAATGAAAAATGGTGCATAAGTATCTATTTGAGTCCGTGCTTTCAATTCTATTTTTGATTTTGCTACTTATTGGTTTCTCTGATAAAAGGCTTGGTTAGGAAGATATTTCATTAAAATGAATTTTACATGTTCTAAATCAATGTCCTTTCTCTTTTCTAAATCCATTCCCAGATTCTATGAATTATATGAAGTTGTTACTGTAACAAGTGTTAGGGTTTACAAATAGGAATGGGAATTATGAGTTTGAAATTGAGCCTAATAAAATCCTTATATCCAGTAAGATCTACTTAAATGATATTTCTAAACACAATGTAAGCCCTAGCACAAGTGTCCAATTTGCAGCCCTAAGGGCTGCTTGCTAATTTTGTGAGGACCATTTTCTGCTCATCTGTGGTGTTGGTTACCACAAAATGTATACATGGAACTTTTTTTGGCTAATCAGGTCTCCTTACTGTTTATGCATTTATTTCATCTTTTTCTTTTTAGATATAGGGTCTCACTCTTGCTCAGGCTTGTCTCAAATTCCTAAGTTCAAGCAATCTGTCTGCCTTAGCCTCCCAGAGTGCTAAGACTACAGGCGTGAGCCACGTTGCCCAGCCCATGTTTACATATTTCACAAGTGGAACAAGGAAACTCTTAATTTTCCAATGAGTGGTAGGAAAAAAAAAAAAAAAAAAGAGGGTGGACACCTATTCACTATGGACTAGTACACAACTGCACTCACAAATTGCTCCAGTATCCAGCTGATGACCCTGTCCTCAGAACCACTGTTGAACTTAGAGTCCATATATTGCTCACATATCTAATCACATATTTATCAAGTGAGTTACTCCTTAATATTATTTGTATTCTTATCTCCTAGCCTAGACTTTATAGTCTAGAACAGAGATAAAGCTTTCATCACAAAGCTGAGCAAATTAAAGATAAAGATTTGGCTCGATGCCCATAACATAGCAGTTATGGCACCAGCCACATACACCAAGGGTGATGGGCTCAAATCCGCCCCAGCTAGCTAAACCACAATGACAACTATAACAACAACAACAACAAAAATAGCCGGGCATTGTGGTGGGCACCTGTGGTCCCAGCTACTCGGGAGGCTGAGGCAAGAGAATTGCTTAAGCCTAAGAGTTTGAGGTTGCTGTGAGCTGTGACACCACAGCACTCTACCGAGGGAGACACAGTGAGACTCTGTCTCAAAAAAAAAAAAAATAATAATAATAATACAGATAATAATTAAATCTTTTTTCTGGTGTGAACTAATTAGGATAATATGTAAAAACCAATGCATGACTCAACTAGATTAAAACATACCTCAGTTACCAGGCTAACATAGTACACTTTAATATACTTTCTAAACAAAAATGAATCTTTGTTTTAATAATTGTAACCTTACTGACTCACCTACTAATGCCATTATTTAGTTCATTGACCACCACTCTTCTGCTCCAAGCCATGAGATCTCTTTCTGTGGCCATCTGGCTCCGAGGAGCATTATTATGCATTTGTCGAACACCTTCAATTTGACCACTACGTCGGAGACCAATGTTAGGGGAAGACGGTATGTCCATATTTGGACTTCTCAGAGCTAAAACATAAACAACTTTCTCAGCAAAGATACCAAAGTTTTCCAGATCAGAGCTTTAAATAAAACAAGCAAAAAAGAAGATAGTATTGCTAGAAGACTTGCTATCTCTTTGTTCTACATGTTCCACACCTTTTTTTTTATTTTTCTTATAGCTATGTATAAAGCAGGCACCCACTAAATGTTAAAGTTTCTACAGGTCTTTTAATTTTTTTCAAAGCACTTTCACATTTGACATCCACTAGATGCTCACTGAACATAAAAACTGTTTTCTTTTCTTTTCTTTTTTTCTTTGGTAGAGACAGAGTCTCACTTTATCACCCTTGGTAGAGTGCTGTGGCCTCACAGAGCTCACAGCAACCTCCAAATCCTGGGCTTAGGCGATTCTCTTGCCTCAGCCTCCCGAGTAGCTGGGACTACAGGCACCCGCCACCACGCCCGGCTCTTTTTCTGTTTTGCAATTCAGCCCAGGCTGGGTTTGAACCCTACACCTTCAGTATATGGGGCTGGCGCCCTACTTGATGAGCCACGGGCACCGCCCAAAAACTGTTTTCAACATGAAGTAGCTTTTTCATCTGAATTCCACCTTTCTTTATTCCATTGAAATGTTTCTGAATAAAGCTTCAATAAAGCTTTCAAAAATTGCAATTTACTTATACACAGGCAACCACACAGAGACACACGTGTGCACCTATATATTCTCACAGATATGTGCAGGTGTGCAGGGACCTGTGTGCACACACACATCTGCACCAACCTGCATGAAGGCCACTATGCACTGTCACAAACATGGCTTAAAACTTTCAGTGGCTTCTGCTTGTCTTCACTAAAGACCAAGGTCCCAGATGGGCTTCTGGTCTGCCCTGCCCCTCCCTCTCATCTCAGGCCTTCCCTTTCCCTGTGTCCAGTCACTTGGACTTTCCTCCACTTCCCCAGTCACACTGCAGTGTGTCTCCCCGATCCCTAATACCTCCCCACAAATACACCATTGGGCCTTTGTACATGTTCCTCCTTTCCCTGTACACTCTTTCCCTCTGAGATTTCCAGCCATGCCCAGCAGCACTCTGATGAGGGTTCCTGGGTCAGGCCCTGGGGACCCATGAGCAGTTTCTGGGCTGGGGAACGATGTGGTCATGCCTGCTCACGTGCACACACAGCTCCATGCACAAGTGTACGTATGTAGACCCAATGGATGTGTTTGTGTGCAGCTACGCGAGTGTGTGCTGGTGCACGCAAGCATGTGTGTGGTTGCATGCGGTGTCCCAAGAGCACAGCAGCCCATGGAGAGAAGAGACTGGCTGTGGTGTGCAACCTGGCTGAAGTGCCTGAGGCTGAGGGGAGTTGAGTCAGGGGCTCTCTAGTATCCGTGGCTTTGAACCTGGCCCTTGGGAGGGAGCCTGCTGAATGAGGCAAAGATCCAGTCCTTGCATTTGCTTAGTCATGGACTGCAGGAGTCAGATCACGGACAGTAAGTAAAAAGTGAGTGACAGAAGGTGTTTGTTCTATGATGGAAACGGAGCTCCTGCCAGGCTGCAAGTCTGTGCAGGTAGGTGGGACTGGCCTCTTGATCAGTGGGGGATGAGTGTGAGCAGGTGGTGATGGAGGCAGGTGGGAGTAAGGAATCGCTGGTGCAAAGGCCCTGAGGCGGGAACATACCTGTCTGTCTGAGGGACAGGAAGGAGGCGATGTGGCTGGTGCTGAGAGTGAGGGTAGGAGGTCACTGAAAGGGCAAGTTGGGAGCCAGCCAAGGTTTGGGTGAATAGTGCTGTGACCTGCACTAAGTGTCCCCAGTATCCCTCTGTCTGCTCGGCTGAGGCCAGCCCAGGGGAGGCTCCCGCATGCAGACATCTGGGTGAGAGGGGGCAATGCCGGCGCGGGCTGGGGAATGTAGTGAGCAGCTCTGCAAGGTGCGTGGGCTGTAAGATGGATAGTGCTTGGTGCTGGAGTGGTGGCTGGTGGGAGCAGGGAGATGTTGTGAGCACCCAGGGCCTGACCAGCAGGCTGGGAGCAGGGAAGTGGCAGGCATGGCTGCCCCTGTAGAGCAGGACCCTGCTGTGCATGTGGCAGGGGATCAGTACAGGTGTGTGGACTGTATCAGGGAGACCCTGCCAGCCCCCTGCCCCAAGTCCACCCACATGTAGTGCTTGAGCCATGCAGTGTTTGAGGCATGTGTGGCCCAGGGCTGGGGGCCTATTGGCTGGGCTTGTGCTGCCTCCTCCCAGTGGTTCCGGGAAACAGCTCCTCCTGGAGGCAGGCTCTTGACGAGCTCCATCCCAGCTCTTAATAGACCTCCTGACTCACTCCCCTGCCTGGAGCCAGTCCCGTGCTACATTGCCCTTTCCCCCAGAAGGTGACAGCCCAGGGCAGGGGGACACGGTCATGGAGGGACTGTGTGGCTACCTTCTCAGGGCCTTGGCATCCTAGACCCCCTCTGCTCTGGGAGCCACTACTTTCCGGGGGTGCAATCCCTGGAGGCTCAGGCCACGTGGGCACAGAGCTTGAGCGAGTCATCCTGCCATGGGCTGGGGAGCGTCATCCCCCAACTTGCTCTCATGCCTCCTAGCCTTTTACCAAAAAGCCTTGCTCAGGGCTTCCTTCACAATAGCCAGCACACACAGACTCACAACCCCTGGCCCCGCCCTGGCAGGGAAGATGGCTCACAGCCAAGTTCACCAAGGTGTCAGTGCCCAAGCTGGACTAAGCCAGGGGAACTCTAGGATGGGAAGACTTATCAGCTTACTGGCCAAGCTCCCTCATCACTGTGCCCACTTCCCCAGGGACAGCAGCCCAGCTCCTCACTCTCCAGACCCCTCGTTGCCTGCCTCTCCTCTTCACCTCATAGGAAGGCCTGCCCATGCTGACCTTAGACCCCCAGAAAGGATAAGCCAGGATGGGGTGAGGGTTTAACATGCAGACTCTTGCCAGGGAGGCCATCTGGGCTCATGAGGACGCACAATGTCCACAGACTGAGGATGGATGGACAGGAACGATCATGTCTCAGGCCTGAGCAGAGGCCATACAGATGATCAACCCTGCTAGGGATGGGGGCAGGACCCTAAGAGGTGGCAGGCAAAGCAAGGCTAGTCCCCCAGCCCACCGTCGGGCTCCCAGGTCTCTCCAGATATGACATACTCTGAATCTTCAAGGTTCCTGGCCAGCCCTTGCTTGCCCCAGCCTGAGGCCCTGGAGCTACACTGTGGTGGTCAGTGAGGCTGACCTGAGAATGGCAGCAGGAGTCACAGCCCATCTCAGAGCAACAGGCCTGCTCCTTCCCACCAGCCACCCCAAGCTGCCTGTGTCCACCTGCCCCTCACCCTGCCCCAGAGTCCCCTGTGGAGGCTGAGCCGCCCAGCGCATCACCAGCAGTGCTATGACTCAGCACTGTCCCTCCCCCAGCTCGCTCAGATGCCTTCCACCCTGGCAATAGTGGCCCGTGCACCTGCCAGCTCCACTCTGGCACCCAGTGACTGCTCTGCAGTGACCAGGAGAGAAGGGGAGGGTAGGCTGGCAGCAGACCACAGTGGCAGGACCAGGAAGCCTCAGCCCCACAGCCAGCCATCTCAGGAAATGTGTTTGGGGTGCCCCAAGCCTACACCTGGGGCATGAGGGCAGCTCACAACTGAGTCTGCTCCTGGCTGGTGCCCCGAGCCACCAGGCCCATGTGGGAGCTCTTGGGCTGACGCTCAGCCACAGCATTTCTATGTTCTTCTTTTAAAGAACGGGTCCTGTCCCCGCCCATTGGAACTGCTGTCCCCATGTCAACTCCCATCGTGCCTCTATTTTAGAAACCGAAGGTCCGGAAAAGCCTGTGCCCATGGCCACTGCTGATCATCAGCCTTTCTCCCCCTCTTAATAAGGAAGTATTCTCCACTGCCTTTTTACGCCTGGCTTGCTGAAATCGGGCTTACTTTCAGTTGACATACTGCCTGTTCCTTTTCTGCCCAAGCATCGCATCCCCTCATTAGGTTTCCCAGAGCCTGGCCCCGGGCCCGCAGGGGCCTTCTCGGCAGCAGCCTCTGGTCTCCGAGGAGCCAGGTATCCTTCACGCTGCCCAGTTCCTCTGTGTGCTCTGAACGAATGGACATGGCAGCTCCATTACTGTGCGTCTCTCCCTCTCTACGGTGGTCCCGCACATGTTGCCCTAATGGGCTGGTTGCTGTCCTGGGTGCCCCAGACTCTCCATGGATCTGTTTCCACGTGTATCCATGAAAGACCAGAGGCAGCTATGGGCTGGGCCCCTGGGAGGGGCTATCCGAGAGAGCCAGGCACGGTGGGCTGGGCAGAGGGCTTTGGATCTGGCTGGGGTTCAGCGGGGGCTCCTTATCTACAGCACACAGGAGGGAAGGTACACAGAGACCTGGGACCAGAGGCCCATGGCTGGAGACATTCGGGGACACTGCACATCCATCCAGCACCTGTCTGCTCCACCGCTGGGGTGAATGCCTGGCTCACACACTTGTCATCTCATAAGAGAAGGGCCGGGAGAGGGCCATGGTTCTATGGAGGTGTAAAGACAGGAGGTGACTTCCTCAGGGTCGTCTGCTGGGAGTCTGCAGGGCTCAGCTCTCATAATAGCCTCCGACTCCCACCCACTCCAAGCACCTGTCAACTGTAGCCTAATCTGGCCAAGTCTGGATAGTACCTGCTGTTACTGCTTTTCTTGAGTTGCCTTTAAACTTAAATAAATGTACGTCAAAAAGAAAAAAAAATGCAATATAAAAGTATAAGCAAAAAAATTTTAACATCAAATTTTCATTTTCAAGACTGATGAGCAATGAAAGAGAAAGAAAAAACAGAACATTCACTTTTCGTTTTACTCTTCCAGAAAGGGTCCTGTTAATTTATTTTTCTTATGTTTGCAAATTAAACACAAATAGAAGCTAAAGTATTTCCACTTTTAAAATAATCACAAAAAAATTTAAAAAATGAACATTAAAAAAAGATGTCAGTTGAATCTCTGACCAATGGCATTTCAAATCTGCTTATAAAAATCTGGTATGATAGGTAAAGCTGAACATTGGCTACATTAACAGATATCTAAATCAGCATTCTACAAAACTTTTAGGACATGGGAACAAAGGGCCATGATAATAGGATTACAGATCACTTTTCCTTGTATCCTAGGTTCAGGAAAGCTTGTCTGAGTTAGGTGTTCAAGTGACCCAAATGAAAATGGTTTTAAAATGGTTTTTAAAAACCATTTAAAAATAAATTTTATGGGATACTTAAGATATCAACAATTCAGTGAAATACCCAGTAAATCATCACAAATTTAAATCATTTCATTCATTTCTGTAGAATCCAAATTGCCATGTTACCAAATAAATGACCTTAATTTTGTAAATATAAAAAGAAAGAAATCTGCCAAGCCACACTGTGTTTTAAAATAAAATTAATAGGCCAAGTGTGGTGGCTCACACCTGTAATCCTAGCACTCCGGCTGGCCAAGGTGGGTAGATTGCTTGAGCTCTGGAATGTGAGACTAGCCTGAGCAAAAGTGAGACCCTGTCTCTACTAAAAATAGAAAAAACAGCCGGGCATTGTAGCGGGCTGTACTTCCACCTACTTGGGAGGCTGAGGCAAAAGGATCTGTTTGAACCTAAGAGTCTGAGGTTACTGTGAGATATGATGATGCCATGGTCCTCTCAGAGAGACAGAGTAAGACTGTATCTCAAATAAATAAATAAATAAAATTAATACCTGTTAATAAAATTAAAATTGATATAAACTAAGATTTATATAAAACTCAGATTCATAGGCATATTTCATATAAAGTGAAAGAAAATATACAATTTAGAATATTAATTTTAAGATAAAATAATTAATTATAAAATATAGGCAATCCCTGAGTTAGACATCTGAGATGGTTAAGTACAACTTGCACTTAGGAACAGAGGCTATTAAGGTAGATTCCTGAGTTACAAACATCTGACTGAAGTACGGTTCACACTTACAAATAGAGGCTATTACAGGTACTAGGTAAATGCACCTGTTCCGACTTACGTAGAAATTCAACTTAAGAACAAACATGCAGAACCTATCTCATTCTACTGGTATTAAGATCAAACTACGGTGGCACCTGTATTCCCTAATAAGGTTTCCTATCTTCAGAGACTTCTTATCTTCTAGTGTGGTTTTATAAATTCAAGAGAGGGGGTAGTATCTACTTACTCTCAACAAAGGAGATTAAATTTCTTTTGGTAGTAATTTCCAAACTTAAGGTGTTTTTTATTTTGAAAACTATATAGATTGATTCCCCTACAAAAAGGCTAGACTTATGTTAACATTTTACTTCTTAAAAAAATGTAAATACTGCAAGTCAGTTATTGAGTAAGAGAAAAATGTCTTATTAAAAAACACCATCAGTATTTCGTAGGAGATATTAAGTTATTTTAGCCACAGATGACAATGAGATTATGAAACTCTGGTATACCTGATATTGCAATTGTAAATTAATAAAAATGTGTCAATTTTTAAATATAAAACGTTTTCACTTGTAAATTACTTCATACAAGTAAAATAACTTAAGTACATTTAATATACCCTTTACAAATATATAACTACTTACCACCATTAACAGAGTATGATCTATTAATTGGAATATGTGGAACATCTCCTTCATTAATTAGTCTCATGTCTTGTTCTCTCTGTAGCTCTCTGATTATTCCATCAAGAATGCTCTCATCTTGGTCATTAGTTTGCTGCCCAATTACCTGTTCTACCACCTCGCCATCACCTTAATGAGACCAAAGATAAAAAGCCACAAAATCACTTACATTTCAGTGTATCCTCTAAATGTAGTAATTAATCTATAAATTTCCAGACAAATGATTAAAAACAAGATTAAAATAAAAATTAAGTACATCAAATAAAAATTTTATTGAAAGTTTTACAATGTTAGACACATTAGCTTATATGTTTGATTTAACCAAAGATCTCAAATTACACATTATTATGAAGGCCTTATCATCATAAAGAATATAGTCAGGTGCTACAGAAAAACAATGGACCTCGCATATGACAATGGTCCCATAAAATTAGAATAAAGCTGAAAAATTCTTCTTGCCTAGTGATTTCAAAGCTATAGTAATGTTGTAATGCCATGCATTACACATAAGTTTGTGGTGATGCTGGTATAAACAAAACTACTCAAAACTACTACACTGACAGTCGCATAAAAGTATAGCATATAACATTTATACTACATAAAATTTGATAATGATAATAATTATGTTTCTGTTTTATGTATTTACTGTACTATACTTTTTATTATTATTTTATCGTGCACTCCTACCTATTAAAAAAAGTTAACTATGAAACAGCCTCAGGTAGGTCTTTCGGGAGGTATTTCAGAAGATAGCATTGTCATCAAAGGAGATGATCGATCCATGCTTATTACTGCCCCTAAAGATCTTCTAGTTGTACAAGATTTGGAGGTATAACAGTGATATTAATGATCTTGATCCTCTATAGGCCTAGGATAACATGTGTGATGTTTCTTAGTTTTACACGTTAAAAAGAACATTCATCATGATCAAGTGGGATTCATCCCAGGGACATAAAGATGGTTCAACGTACACAAATCAATCAATGGGATATATCCTATCAACAGAACGAAATACAAATGCGATATGATCACTTCAATTGATACTAAAAAACCACTGTGTTAAAGTCAACATCTTTCTGATAAAATTCTTAAAAAACTGGGTATAGAAGGACCTTACCTCAACACAATAAAAGCCATATAAGACAGACTCACAGCAAGTATCATACTGAATGGGGGAGAAATGAAAGCCTTTCCTGTAAGATCTGGAACAAGACAAGGATGCCCATTTTCACCACTGTTATTTGACATAGTACTAAAATTCTACCTACAGCAATCAGACAAAAAAAAAAAAATAAAGGGCATCCAAATTGCAAAGAAAAAAGTTAAATTATCCTTGTTTATGAACTGTGTGATCTTAGAGAGAAACCTAAAGACTCCACAAAAAACCACTAGAATCGATGAACACAGTAAAATTTTAGGATACATAATCAACATACAAAAATCAGCTACATTTCTATATCCCAACAACAGACAATCTGAAAAAGAAAATAAGAAACTAATCCCACTTACATTAGCTATAAATAAAACAAAATATCTAGGAATAAATTTGACTAAAGAAGTGAAAAATTTCTATAATGTAAACAATAAAACATTGACGAGAGAGATTGAAGAGGACACAAATAAATGGAGCTAGGAGAATTAACGTTGTTAAAATGTAATTGGAAAAATACTGTTACTATATCCACACTACCCAAAGCAATCCATAGATTCACTACAATGTTCATCAAATAGCAATGATGTTCTTCACAGAAATTGAAAACAAAACCAAAACATATACAGAACCACAAAAAACATAGAAGAGGCATAGCCATCCTGAGCAAAAAGAACAAAACTGGAGGAATCACATTACCTGAATTCAAATTATACTACAGAGAGTTCTAATAACCTAAACGGCATGGTACTAGAATAAAAACAGACACATAGACCACTGGAATTGAATATAGAACGCATAAATAAATCCATATATAGTATATATTATATATATATACATGTTTAATATGC